>LUCM01011181.1:6116-16404 GCA_008360955.1 Fasciolopsis buskii | reverse complement strand
CACCTAAGTAACTATTGGAATTAAACTAATCCCACGAAGATTGCTGCAGTCACTCCGTGTGTCCTTCTTGAAGATGGGTACAATCAGTGACTCAACTCACGACAACGGAATGCGCTCCTCGTTCCAAACATCATAAAGCAAGGAAGTGAGTGATTTCGCCAGAGCTTCCCCACCCAATTTGAAAAGAACTGGAGGAAAGTCGTCGGGACCGGCACAAGAACACAAAGCCTGCAGTCTAGCAGAACACTAACACTGAGGTTCGGGCTCGGACCTTCAGATCCCGTATTCGCACAACGAAACGAAACGAAACGGACCCGATGTTCCATTGAGGGGACGATCATGCGGACACAGAGGGAGGAATTAGGATGGCCAAACAAACCCGCTAGTGAGAGAGGGAGGGAAAGAATGTAAACAGAGAACACGGCCGGAAATTTGTTCATCACTCACCAATACGATTCAGAAGTCCAGTGAGCTCTGTCGTATATAGTGTGTGGGACGGCCTAGGTCGATGAGTGGAACCGCCAACCACAACGTTGCTTCTAAATGAATGCTGAAGCGAGCTGGATACTAAGTGAGCCAGTGGATATCTGGAAATAATGTAATGCCAGAATACCCCTAACGCGCTTTCTTCCATTCTAGTTCTAAAGAAAATATCAATTTGATCGAGGTTTTTCACGGTTAGATCCATTGTTTCATCCAAACAATCGGTTGGTGGATGTTACGGATCACTACAGAACACATAAGAAACCTATTTTACATGCTTTCGTGATTTAGTTCATCACTCTCCTGCGCAACAACGTATGCTGACCTACACGTATACATTGGGGTCACTGCCAAAAGGAATGTTAGACGAGTGTTCGACAAAATGAATGTTATTCAACAAAAGGATGCCGAGATTCACGAGCTGAGATAGAACACTCCTAACGGGCAACTGACACCAAATTTCTAATTTGCGTACTGCCCTTGCTCTCATGCGATCCAATCATAGTCACTTTAAGCAAACATCAGCAATGAAATTCTCCAAGCAACGAAAATATTCAGCGGAAGGATTCTGCCTCACGCAACTGTTCAGCAGCACTGAACTTTGTGCATCTCCGTGCACATGCCCTTTCAAATTGAGTACAATATCAGGCCAACGCCAAAGGTGCCTTATTCCAGCCACCCATGGAAACGGTTTCACTGGTTGTCTTTTCGAGCGCTCATCTCTTTTAACATACAGTAGTCCTTCTCGTGCAACTTCCGAAGTAAGCGTGGCGGAAAGCAATCCGTTGCTCTTCTCCACCCTTATGAAAATCTGGGCGTTCGGTCATTTACTCGCACTTTAAGCTGTAGAGATGAAACGCACGCCACGAATGGAGTTTGTTTCTTCAAGAGTATCAACAGTGCATGCTGCGCATCTTCTATCGGTTCTAAAAGATACACGATGCATAATCCACATCACATTGCTTTTTGCCAATTGCCATTTAAAGGCCTGCATCTTTAAGGCCTAGGCCATCCTCCACTGTTCCTTTTATGACGAAGTTAAAGCAGAAAGTAGAAATGCACACATTTCTGGAGCAGCACCCATCGATTAGAGTGCACATGGTTTGTCTACAGGTACGCACGCACAATGGTCGCAAAAGTCTCGAATTCTGTTGGAGTATAAGTCCGGCGCAGTGCGCTGAAAGTCGCTGTCCAAGTCCAGAATGACAACGACCGTAGCGTGGTGGTGTATGTTGCGCTTTTTGAGTAATTGTTCAAGGGTGAATACATGGTCAAAGAAACCTCGATCCGGCCTGATGATCGCGGATGCTGCTCTCGTCAACAGGTATAAAACGATGCAGGTTAATCAAAGCCAAAAGTCTTATATCTGAGTAAATAAGGTAATCGCATTATGAACACCACCGTCACTGCTTAACATTCTCGAAAATGGCTGCAGTCAGTTGCAGCTCTTGATGGCCAGACGCATTATTCATTGCAAATATCACATGGCAAGAAGTCAAGTACTTACGTCAGACCCATTCCCCATTGTTTGAACAGATTTGGGGAAGTGCTACGGGACCTGGAGTCATTATTTCTGTCAGCATTCGAATGTTCGTCCCTATTTGCACCTTCGCTGTTAGGTCAATGTAAATCTCAAAAAGCGCTGTTGTTGTCCTCGGACAAACTAAATTAGCGCAGGGACAGCTAAACTGCCGCATGAATTTTTGCGCACAATGTGCCTATCTCAAGGGTTTTCCATCTCCCATTGCATAGAGAAAAAGATAAATTGGAAGGGCAACTTCGAGCTTCGAATAAAATGCAGTGGGGCAAGTGAAAAAACATTCAGGTGAGAAACAGTTTTGTTGATGCTGTTCTTCAACGCGAGAGTTTCCAAGTGGTGTAATATGAAAAGTGGGTAGTGACCAAAATGATGAAGATCGAAAAAATAATAACAATTATGTATATTTCTTGATTTGCGAGGGACATCAAAACTGTCCAAAGCAGATGCGGAGGAAACGCCAGTACCGGAAATCAGATGCTTGTTTTACACCGGGAAGCAAACTTAGAAATAGTACAAGACTCTGCAACGTAATGCGCAATGCATAGGTATGCCAGTTACAGTTGAAAGCTAAACAGATCGTTTTGCAAGATTACGCGGGTTTTGCTTGGATCGCTCGCAAGCAGCGGCCTAGAGACCATTTCTAGTTTAAGTGCATCAAAGTGTGTGCCGCTGGCGCAAAGCTTGCAGTAGTTAAACGGTAGATGTCGAACTATGTCCAGATTCCGCAGACATCAGGAGCGCCACGTAATGAAAAGAAAAGTTACGCTGAGAAGAAAAACAATGAAGATATGATAATTGGATGGAAATCAATCAATGCCAAGCGAGGCGTCATGCCGATTGGCTAAGATAGTCGCATTTGACAACAACAAACGGTGGATAAGATACCGAATGTACAGGGATACTGCCAAGATGAAGCCAGCTTATTTAAAAGATGAGATTTCGTGAAAGGTTATGCACAGAGAGAATACGAAAATCCAAAGACTGGTAATTGCATTCACAAGCGGCTGGCGGCGGGCTGAAGTGCGAGGTGTGAGAAGCAAAACAATCCTCAAATAGACTGGTCATGCATGTCTTCTTTGCTATCCTTTTTGTTGCTGCAGGTTATGCCCTTAGCCGGCAGTACCGGTCGGTAACTTTGGGGGGTGCACAAGCTATTCTAGTGAAAATGGCAACCGTGTCTTGCCCAATCGCAAAGATCCACCTGAGTGGGCGTATCCAAGGCAACTAGTGGCGTGGCTTGGGCCGGACGGACCAGTACTCGAGCGCTAGATTTGGCTAGCATTTTCCTAGCATAAGTAAAATGTTAGTAGATTTGGGGTTGCCCGTGCGAGGGCGGAACTGGTATTGACGCGTCCGGCCTTGGCGCATGATCTGAAACATAGAAGAGAGATGTGGTCTCACGTGGGTGCTAGCTTCAACCGGAGACAAATAGAGGCATCATCCAATCTGAAGTTGGCCTTATGAATGAACAATTAGAAGGGGGAACTTAAGTGTTATTCTCAGCTGTGGTCTAGTGGTGGTGACCAATCTGGGAGTCTGAATGCGGCCGCCAAGAAATACAAATAGATGAAGTAAGAAATCAGGGTTTATGACAGGGGATAGGAAGCCAAGGTTAATTGGCCTTAAGGCAACTGTCGGAGGTTTATCGGTAATACATAGAGAATTTATGCAGAAGGACGTCCTGGAGACATCCTGCTATCATGAGAGCTATCGTTGCGGATGTCATTATTTTGCAAGGTAATCCAGCCGCTGAAATTTTGTAACTATTCCAGGGTACAATGTTTTATTGCTGTTTGTTGACAGTAGTCTTGGCCGGCCTGCTTTTGGCTGCTGACCCGGTAAGCGAAACAAGTCTAAGAAAGGAAAATTATCAGGGCTAATTTGTTGAGATTAGGAGAAGTTTTTCGATTACAGCTATGGTTAATCTACTTTTATGTTAGTTGATTCCGTTTTCTGATGGAACTACAGCACGGATGATATAATCGCGAAGTCGTTGGTGTCGGCAGTCCTGGGGATTCACCTGCTAGCTGAACATTGCGACGGGCCTGCAACATAATGCTTCAGTTGCGTAAATGTTGATAGCTGAATTCGAGCAATTGGTATCAGTTTTAGGGGTAGTTATATGTTTGTAGTTGCCAAAAACGGCTTATTTGGTATCAATAAGCCAGTGAAGAGGTTAACATGACGTGAGAAGCACGGAGCACAATGGCTGAAGCTATCTAGAATTAGAGAATGCGATGAAATCATTGATTCATCTGATAGTACACTGACATTTTGGTAGGCCCAAATTGGGATCGGTTCAATTTGTAGTCGCCCACGCAGACGGTAACCAGGGTGCATCTACTGACAAAAAGAAAGGGGGCCAAAGATGGTGCAAAAAAGTGGGGTAAGGAAAAGTGAAGCCAAAGTCCGAAAATTCTGTGTCGATCGCATTAGAGACCCGGTCATAAAGCAGATTTCCAACCCACATTCGTAGATCCCATTTAGTCCAATGTTAGCCGCCGCACATTCTTGACTGCAAGTTGATCAAGTTTTGCATATGCGTGAAGACAACGGAGCAGTATTCTAGGTGGGCCTGCAATCTTGAATGCGAAATTTCATCAGGATCATGGTAGCGGTTCCTTTAGCTTTGATGGTTTGGTAGTGGGCTTGCCTAAGGAAGTTGAAAGAGAACGATTCATAAAACCTTACATCCCTAACAGTCCCTGATGCAAAACTAGATATGCACTTATGGGGAGGGGGCCCGGCGGCGCATGACATCTATTTTATTAGGGAACTCCGGTCAGCAGAGAACCTTATAAGCCACTTGGAGCATCCGTCATCAAAAGGCATTAGGTCGCCAATGATAATTACAAAGATAGAATAAAATGAACCCGTTTTGAAAGGTTAGATTATTTTGATGTTTTCGGCAAAGAGGAATGGTTTGCCATAAAGAATAACTTCAAAGATATCATTAATATATAGCAGAAATGGGAGGGGGCCAGGAGTGCTACCCTAAATAAACTTACTGATAATAGAGCCGGGCTGGGCTAAACAGCCGATAATATTGACTGCCTGAAAGCGATCAGAAGGGTAAGATTATAAACATGGACAGAGTGGATTTCTTATTCAACACAGCCTAATTTTAGCCAGATGTCGGGGTAGGAAACGCGATCGAACGCTTTTGACATGTCTAAAATGATTACCAGAATCCACCCGACGGGAGTCGGCATTCTGCGTAACTAGGCTTAAGAAGTTTAACTGCCAAGTGAGGTAAGTTTGGCCTCTCGGAAAACCGAGTTTGCAGGAGTTAATAAGATTGTGAGCAGTAGGAGGTTTCTCGGTTATTATTTAATAACTAACCCCATACTGCAGGATAAAATTAGTGTCCCTAACAAGGAGAAAGCTCTTAGGCTCGTGGAAATAATCCTGTCTGTGGTGTGGGAAAGTGATGGTGCACTTCCACTGAGGAGGGAAACTAGCGCGAGACACGAATAACGAGGGCAAATATAAAGAACCTTTGAACATTTCACCGCTTTTATGATTCCTGCAACGTCGAATGAAATGGAGGACAACCTAGCGGAAGCCCGTATGGGATGGATTTCAGAGTGTAGCAGATTGTCGATAACAAGAGTACAAGAGAAATATGTATCGAATATTTCCAACTTGTCCGTAGGGTCAGCTTGCACTGGAAGCGGGAGGTTTTCTGCTTTTTTAAAGTTTTCTGGGCCTTCAAAATTTCATCTGTGGCTGACAAAACTTACTGGTCTTCTTGGGATTGTTTGGGTGTGTCGGGGTGAATAGACGGTTAATTGTAAGAAGAAGTTTTGCGCAGATGTCGTCTACCGTATTCCGGGGACCGGGCGGTTAAAAAAGCTGGATCAGTCAAAGGTTTGCAGAGCGCCAGAGACGCCGTCCCATTGAGTCGACATATAGGGAGACAGTGTGGTCGACACGCATAGGTGAGGATGGTTTATCACGAGTAAAGAGGCCACATGTTATCATATCATGGTCACTCTCAGGGAGGGATTTTGGTGCTGAAATCTTAACATCGGCAATGATATGCGCAAAACAGGGTATAAAATAATATGAAACATTCTGGGCGCGGGCACATGCTGAGTTCATCCTTCAGCGTGCGTTTCAAGGACGAAGTCGAGTAGGGTTTGTGGGGCCGGCAAAGGGGACCAGCAGATTTTAGGGGCTTTGAAGTCACCTGCGATTGTCTTACGGCCAGAGGGCAGACCAGAATGGTGAGGTGCGAGATGTCGAAATTATTTGGTTTTGGTCGTCGGTGTATATACATATGTCCCACGTAGATCGGACAATTGCACGCGAAGCCAAAATATGTCAGAGAGAGAAACGAGCAGTTGATGTTGGAGGATGCAAACAGTGTGGGTCTGCATACGTAAACCGGGTAACAGCGTCCACCGCGATTTGATCTATTGGTTTGGTAGAAACTTAACCCGCCATCGAAAAAAAAGAATTAGTTCTGTGGTCGGCTAACCAGGTTTATGTCATCAGGATGATAGTATAAGAATTTTTGGTACCAGCGGTTTTGGCCCATAAGTGAACCACTCAACCATTCTTTGGGAGCTGGTCGTGTTCCAGCGGAATATGAATACTATGCGCTCTCTCCGATCTTAGTATGCCCAATATAATATGAACGCTTGGAAGAACCCGAAAGCACTAGGACACCCACCTAGATATTTCAGAATTTGAGGACGTTTATATAGTAAGCGAAAGCCTAGAGGATACATGGGCGACCAGTTTGCGTAGTTGGATTCTTGCAAAAAATGCTAATTTTACGAGAGGATTTGTAAGCCGCGCTTTTTTGGAGCCGCAGAATAACTGAGCAAATCCTAATTCAACATTTCAGATCATGCAAATGTAGCAGGATTTATTCGAAGTCATAAGATAGCCGGTTCGCGAAGGTCTACCACTAGTTGCTGGTATCAGGTGTCAGCTGCTGACTGCAAATGTTGTCCAGATTAGGAAGGTACCTCCGCGCTGGTTGTCTGAGGTTAGGGATTCAGAGCCCTTCGAATTACATTATTTTCAATAGTAAAGGCTTTGTCGGATTGCAGCCAGCAAGGCCAGAGACGTATTGACCAAACGTCGCACAACAATATCGTGCACTAAAAGCGAAGTGATAGTACTGTGAGACGGATTATCCTAGCGTGGATCCCCCTTTACGTTTACTTGCCCTTACCCGCTGTGACCATTTGAGCGTCACCTCTACTTGGTTCTATAATATTGCAAAACTGAAAACCCGGGCGACGTACTGGCACAGGGAAAAGGTAGTAGGGAACGACGGGAGGCTGATTATTTTTGAAAAGCACATGCGAGCGTGTGAGCGAACAGCGCACAAATGGCAGCCACGCTAGGCGGTCGACATTTAGTCAAACAAGCTATCCTGGGGCACAAATCCATGTTCCGCTGCGTACACCCAGTAATGGATTATTTTTTTATTCCGAATGGATTGCACGGAGAAGGTCTAAAAACGGTCAACGAGAATGGTGGCCGAGCATCCAGAGAAATGTCATGTAGAAAGAATCCAGGAACTAGGTCTACCATCAGAACTTCGACGGAAGAGAGGGAACTTAATAAGAACCACTGAATTCGTGAAGGACCCTTAAAAATAAAAACTAGTAATTCTTTTGAGTTCGTTCCAATGTGTAGCATAAAAAGGGCAGCCAGGAGCTACAGGGGAGTCACTCAGGGTTAGAAATCAAAGTCCGGTCTTTACCGCTCCAGAACAGATTGCCCCAGAGTACTGTTCGCCGCACGCGAATGAAGGCTTTGGAACGAGTAACAGATCTGCGCTGATGTATAACGTTCCGGGATCCGAGAGAAAAAATGGGAGCCAGTGCGACTAGTCTCCTTTTTGTCTGGCACATTGTAGTAAACGTTTTACCGGCGCGAATATATGTACGGAATTGTTACCGATTCGGAAACTTTGCCTTTCATAAAACAAAACTTCGGATCCTGTGCAGTGTTGGAATCAAGGGAAATTTGCCGACAACAGACCAAACTAGAGGCTCGATCCACCGTTGCGGTCACCTCTCTTCCGGGGAAAGTGAACTGCACTGAATTGCTCGTTGTGCAGTTAAGCGAGCGGCCTTTGTGCGTCAACTGGTTACTGTTGGTTCTGTTTGATTTGCATTTTTGAATTAGCGTCTTTGTGGTATGCTTCTAGCCCATTGTGGAATGAATAAAAGTATTTTTGCATTTCGTGATATCTTTCTAAGCCCCAAATAGCTTTCGTGCTGATAAAAGGCGTGGAAAAGGAGGCAACCTAATACGGCCTTCCAAGATCGTCCACCACTTGGCCAATATACAGGGTCACCGTAAAACTTTATTTCAGGTAATGAGATTGAGTCGCTGATAGTTAAAGGGAAAACGATTGAGACAACATGTGAAACCGAATTTAAGCGGCTTCTCTTTTGCTCTTCATGTTCTGTGGATAATTGTTTTATTGTCATCATACCCTTTGGATTCTTAAATCATTGTTGCGAAACGTAAGGCTCGTGCAAGATGTTATTGTTTGGATCGCGCCAAACACTGTTCCGTCGAACGAAAACATATTCGTTGAACGTGACGGATGGTCACATTCGCCGTACATTAATAGATCTCTTGGGCTTCACTCCGCTCTAATTGTCTGCCGAACGGGTTTTCTCAAATCTCCAGAGGAGTTCGACTCGGTAGGGGCACAGTCAGCCTCTGTTTTGCTCGCAACCACTACTTCGCTCCCTGCTTTCTCACAGAGCTGAAGACACCGTACACATCGGTGATTGCCATTCCTCTTTCCGTTGATTGAAACAAACGTTTTCGACGATCGAGGAGTGTTCCATCTACGATCGTTTTGCCGACGGAATTAAGGTAACAATTACCTAAGTCCATTGGCTATAATGCCAAACAACCCTTGTTTCTTTCCGTCACCAGAAGGCAGTTGCAGTTCCTCTTGTGGCTGCTAGAAAGCCCCTTGGATGAGCAATATAGGAGTAATTCATGAGTTTAATCGACGCTGAATCATCATTGTCCACTGCTCAGGAAAGTCTGAGTGACAATCTGCAGGCGAGAACGATTTTTGGGTTGTTCACCTCTGAGGAAGAGTCTATTGTGCAATCTCTTTACGTTTCGACTTGACAGAAGTTGCACGCTAAGGATGGTAGTCACATGCAGCGATAAAGCTCAGTATGTCCTCTGACGATCGTGGCGTCTAAAGGGCGAAACTGTCCGATTGGTGAGAGACCTCAACCCTGAAGGCCGTTCCAAGATGAGGCTGGGTAGTAAGCGAGTTGTAGGAACACCCGTCCAAAGCAAATAATACTTGTTTATCCGAGTTTTTTGTGTGGTTCGCTTAAGACTCCGTTCGAAATGGCCTCCGTGATTTTGATGCAGCAGGAGGTACATGCCAGTCCCAGTTTGTAACAGATTCCCCGTGCGGCTCAACTCCGATAGGCCAGCGAGAGGCTCCTGCATCGTCCGAGTCTACGATCGGCATGAAGACACCCACATTGTCAAAAAGTTTGGCGACCGGTGTCTGCAGTATTCTGAACAAGCGTGATGACTCAGAATCGTTCGTATAGGATCACTCCCCAGCGGTAATAGCCCGTACGGAAATGTGTCTCTCCCCGGACTGTCGTTGATCTCGAAGTCTCCCTTCCGGAATACGGTTTTCCGGTGTGACCGAGTATCCACAAGATTGAGCGGTGGCGTTGCCCTTTTTCTTCGAGACGGTTTGTCCGTATCTGTTCTCCAGAGTCAGGCTGACTCAGAGGGACTCGACGAATCACTGTTGCAAACCTATGCTCTCCGGTAGTGGTCAAGCAACAGTTCATCATCATCATTATCGTTCAGCGTTAAACAGCAAGGCAAGCCTCACTGATCGCTGCCTTTCCCCAGAGTTACACGTTTATATAAAAAAGAGTGAATATCCAATGGGAACAGAAAGTGGACCTACAGAGGCGGGAACAGATAAAATGCTGCTGCAGCCAACACACGGAACACAGTCTAACTGTACAAACGCACGTGTTTTCAATCATTCTGATTCGATAGAAAATGACAGCACGATCGCCACTGTTCACGGTTCATTGCCATATCCTTCAGTGTCTCCAGCCAGCTAGTTGACGAGTCTTTCGGACCTCAACCACG
The DNA here is from genome assembly GCA_008360955.1 of Fasciolopsis buskii. Taxonomy (NCBI): domain Eukaryota; kingdom Metazoa; phylum Platyhelminthes; class Trematoda; order Plagiorchiida; family Fasciolidae; genus Fasciolopsis; species Fasciolopsis buskii. The sequence goes on along the minus strand of LUCM01011181.1, from coordinate 6,248 downwards.
AAGGCGTGAGACACCTACTTTACCTAACTCCGCTGTACATTTTCTCATTCCACGTTGCCACGTCATCTGGTGATCTCCACATGGCTTCTTCCATCCCTTAGGAGGAACACAAAATAAGGCACGGTATGGTAG
>LUCM01011179.1:0-20543 GCA_008360955.1 Fasciolopsis buskii | reverse complement strand
CTTGAGCCGCATATTAAGGCACTTGTGATGACAAGGTTACCAGGAAAAATGTGACGTGCATCGATGATCGGTCTCCTTTACGTTTTCGGTGGACAAGGTAGCACTACACATACGGCCAACCATTTTACAACTCCACGCCTCCTTTTTTCTCTCAGTTATGCTTCAAAAAGGATATGCCTGCAAAAATTAAGTTTCCCAGGGCCCCATGGACTTCGAGGAAGTCACTTTCAGCGTTGAAAATAATCGTCATAAACTTGTCGCTTCCAGTTGTCATACGCACAACCGTGCGACAAGCACAGAAGAGTGGTTTCTTATCCCTAAACGGTCCTTAATTGGAAGTCCTGGATTAATCACGGGGCCTTCTCAAACAAGCTATGAAATTACCCAAAGGGTTAATGTTAAACAGCTCGCTACAAAACCACCGCAACTTTTATGCACTTACCAATAGGTAAGTCGTCCACATGTGCAATTGATCTGAGTCACTGTCCGTTTCATGTAAAAAACGCGTTTCAACGACTTAAGGTGCCTACAATTGATTACATTTGGTAGGAAAATCCAGAATTATCATAAAGCAGCCCATGACAAGCAGAGACTTAGAGCATTTTGGGTCCCGTGGAGCAGAAAGTAGCAGAGTTCAACTGAATGTGAACGCAACGCTAGCCCAGAGGTGGCAACTTTGTTGTAACATGCAAAAATGAGGCCGCCAAGAAGGACGTCGCTGACTGTCTCGTTGTCCCCTCGCATGGCAAGGTGCTGGATTTGCCGCTGTAAACCTGCGCTGCTTTAGAAAACAAACAAAATAACGTATGCAGTGTTCGGAGCTACGAAAGCTGTCCGAGAGCACACCACCAAGCCGGAGGGCAAAATTTTCGGTTTAAGCGCCCTGGGGCTAACTCAACGGGACCCCCAATCTGCAACATTCGGCTGCACGAATGTGGATTTTATAGATCCTGTGCTTTGGACAACGCGGACACCGTAGACCAACATTTAGTTGCAGCGAGCAGGTTGTGGGCCGCGATATTAAATTTTGTTGACTAAGTTTTGTTGCTGGCATATGCGCTTACTGGGCCTTGGCCCATTGCGGACTGTGACGCGTGTGAAACAAAAATAAACACAAACCCGAAATCCGACCTAGTAAGACCCCCAAACATATCCCAAAATGCCCCAAACCGACCGCACAAGGATCCAAAATGGTCCCTTCGTACCAAACTTGGATTCGTGTTGGGTGCGTTTTTACCGTGAACGAAAAAAAGCGCCAACTACCACCGTGGATTTCTCTTATCCGTCCTCCTGAAGGCATCCCATTTCTCCAAATCTAAAGATACCTGTTGAAGGCAGCCCTTGCCTAAATGTCGTGTAGACAAAAGCCGCTGCAATCAACTGGACCACTAACAATATCATTGATTCCACCGCGGAAGTCATAACACTTCCGTTGCCAGTTATGACACCCGTTATATGAATGGGATATCGGTGGCTCAACAATGGGAAGTATTAAAAAAGTGCACCAGGGTGTTTGGTGCCAGTAGTATTTGAGGAGCTTTTCAACAGTTGCACTCATAGGATTTGTTTCTTCAGAGTCCTGCAAGGATTATAGAAAATATAGTTAGTCATACACATTTTTTGTAGCGAAATCTGCATTGCGTGAAAAGTGAAGTGCTAAGTTTGATTTACATGTGGGTTTCCCCAAAGAGATGTGGGATTACCAATATATTTTTCGCAGAGGTTTCAATGTAATAGGATAGTCTGACGATAAGTGTTAGCATATGCGTACGCAAGCAGATAAGCATAGATAAGCTAACACAAACATGTGCGCATACTAAGAATTCTTCCCCTAAATGGCGCACTTCGTAATTCTAAATGTTTCATCTCGTCGGGGGGAAATCGTACACTCTAGCTGATGAGCGTTTCATCGCAAGCAACTTCCAGGCATTTGTTATTTTACAGGCAACGACACATTTTCTTGCATATTCTGGGCTGTCTCGTTTTCATGACTTACGCCAAATACGGCGCGAAATAACTCAAATCACCCATCTCTATAGAGCTCGATTTCGCCCACAGAAAAGTGGTTTCCCTTGTGTCTCCTTCATATTCAGCCAGCTCAGGATAAGGAGTATCACTAACCACATCAGCGCCAGACGGATGCAGTCACCGCATGTCTCTCGGCACGCTTAGCAACAATATAATGCAAAGGCACAACAGTTTTTAGGTGTGTGTTTATAACTTGTCCATAAAAACCTGGTTCATTCGAACGTTTATTCAAGTTCCGTAAGCCCGGCAGCCTACTCACTGATGTTTCCAACCATCTTGAGCTGTTTGCTACTAATATGGCAGATGGGTCCGGACACTATCCATTTGGCGTGCCGTCTTCGGCAGTGAGTCTTGAAGGAGAGAAGATCAAAATTCTAACTTTACCTTTGCTATGCAATATGTCGTAAAACCAAGCTTTTCTATTGGACGAAGAATATCCCAATGCAAAAGCGACATTCTGCCGTTTATGCCCGACCGTCAAATTACCATAAATTACTGATGTTTACCCATAAAAGCTGCTGGATATAACTGGTGGCTCACTGTCCACTGCAAAATGTTCGATTGGCGAAACCGTTCCTTCATGGAGCTGTGAATGTGCTAGCATTTTGGACCATACACGATTAGTTCACGTCAAAGGGGGTCATTGCCATCCATAGCCACTGTCTATTGATCGAAATCTCGTGGCTATAATCCGTACGCCTCTGCCTAAGCTTTCCTCACCGCTTTCTTCAAGCGCCTCCACACGTTTGTTCGGGCGCGAGCGCGAACGTCAGAAGACCCTGATGTATTTCGCCGCCTCGTTATGCTACGAGCCTTTCAGGGACCAACAGTTAGCTTTATTAATTTTGTTTTTAGGCACATCAACGACAGATGCAAGACTAACATTTTTGAGAGAATCAAGTGAATTCAAACAAAAGTGGGTAGTTCAATGGGAAATGGAGCGATGAGCCATTACCTCCAATACTGAACGAGTTTATTGAGCGACTTAGATAATCTAATTTCGGAAAAAGCACGAAAAGTGAGCAGCACGTGCAGTCTAAGCGAATTCGAAAGTGACAGATATGGGAATTCACAGGAACCCTGTGGTCTGCAAAGACTTCCCAAGGGAAGCCTCCATTGTAATGATTCTACTTCTATAATAAGCCACCCACTTGAGAAAACCTCAGTGCTACGGTTCTAAAGGGTACTCACTGAATCGTTCAGCAGAAAAATGAAAAGTTTGCGGGGCACACAGCAATCCACGTTAGTAAGCGCTCACGAACAAGTCATGCGACCTTGACGGCTGTGGCTCAGTGAGGCCGCGGGGATAGTCTTGTTAGAACACTGGGGGTATGAACAGCAGTGTCGTGGAAACCGAAGCAAAGTTAACACACTTTGGTAAGGAAAAAATAGTAATCCACAAGGCAACCATATATCGAGACGACCATAATCGATCAAAACTCAAGCTGTGGTCATTAATAAACGGTGTAACCAATTACCTACGTTTCCGGCTTCGGCTGAGAATCAAGTACTGGAACTGGTGAAATTAGGACTTTATAAACAGCTCTGCTCAGAAATTAAACAGTTTATTATCACTTTCAGAAGCGGTCCGCCGAGGTCTTTCTTGGGGATGTTTTACGGCCGGCTGTGGTGATTGGATCACACGGAGCAGCAGTGTCCCGGGACACCGCGGCCGCGTTCTGCATAGTACATTGATTGAGCTGCCATACTGGCATAGCTTGTGTAAATGTTTTTGCTGGCTAATGCGCCTACTGGGCCTCGGATAATACTAGTGTTTCCATTTCTGTAGCTTTCAGGTCTGTCACGCGGCCCCCTCGAAGATCGCTGTCCCAGGGCATGCCACATTTGTCACTGTCTCCTATATGGGCGCTTGTCAGTATGACGCTAGGCCACGGGCTTTGTATCATTGTTTATCTACGGGCTTCGCATCCTCCATTGTGTCAGGCACACCATCGCCTAATCTAGTGTTCTTCCGTGTTGTGGAGCTGAATCGTGTATGCTGTTTGTGACGTTTAGTGCTGATGTCTTTTGTTTCAAATTTGTATGCCGACTAATAAAATTGGGAAGCACGGCACGACTTCGGTGCCTCCGTGACTCAACTAGCTTTACAAAACAGATTCTCCTAATCCGAAGGCAATCACGCACGGAAGGTCAACGGGTAAAGGCTTGATGATCCGGCGACTCAGTGGAAAAACTGAATGGGAGAATATTTGGTCCAAGGAGATGGACTTCCATTCACCCGCTTCCCGCTGCCTTGATGAGAGATTCTTGTTAAAACCAAAAACTTTCTTGAGAATCGCAATCATTCCTCTACTTAGCGGTTGAAATTCCTAGCAGTGCTTGATCATAGACCTCCATGGGAAGAACAATACATTCCTTACTTTCGGTCGCCGCGCGGGATAGAAGCACGTAACTTGTTGCTCTGAGCCAGGTGGACGGTGATATGTATGCTTATGTTCACATTCCCCGAGCTGAGTTAACGCCCCACTTCCCTGTGAGTGGGACTTTTGAGCCAAAGGCTCCGGTTAGGATTCCCGAACAGATTCCTTCCTGTGGTGTGGGCAGCCGCGAGGTATCGATCGGCTGGGTACCCCCAGCACCCTGCCTACATGGCGCTTTATTAATATTCATGGTTCGTTTTGGGGGTCGCGCAAGATGTGACGAATAATTGTGCCCCCGTATGTTTATCTGGTGGCAGTTTTAATCGAAGATTAGCAAATAATTTGGATGCAATGCTTATGCCTAAGCATTCACTTCACTTTGTTCCACACACTAAACCAGATTGGGGGCAAGCTGCCCTAGATAGGACTGAAATCTGTGAAATAGATGTGGGCTGTGCCTTTGGGAAGCTCATACAAGATCCCATTTCCGTAGTCTAGATACAACCACTTGCGTTAGCTCCATTTTTTTGCGCATCAGGTGATCCGGTTTCGAGGTTCCGTGACCAGGCCGGTGTTGGGATCGCTCAGAACGAGAGATCCGAGTATGCACTGTTAGACTGGCTCCCGGTCATTAGTCATTAGTATACAGTCCGGTTGATCGATTCTACGCACGGTAATAGCAGTTGACTAAGGCGTCTGTTTGTCCTGCCTGTTTATGCGTCCACGGATTGCAGCTCCCACGAGGCAACGGACAAGTTCTGCTAAGAGCTATCTAGGTCACCCTGAGATGTGCATGTACTGAATCTTGTTTCGTTGGTGCTTATCTTAACTCCCAACTTGGCCACTTACCGCGGACGGAACGGCACATCAGAGGTCCACTTTTTGTCCCAGCCGATCGCATGAATAACTGTGATCGTCTCATCCAAGTTTCTGACCACAAACCGCTTTTGGCGAGCGATATTTTTTATCATAAAAGCGACGTTGGCTCAATTTGCGCCCTTTTTCAATTTCTCAACGTGCTCAGACTAACCACATTGCCGTCTGACATCGGTGGCGTAGATCGATCAAGAACTGCCGGTCATTCAGGTCCACATCTGTGGACTCAGATCACGCGTTGCCCGGCGCACCTTTTCGTTCATTTGTCATGTACAACGGATTCCAGACGATAAGCTGACTTCAGTTCTGCTTGGAATTTTTAGCGTTGTTATCGTCCGAACAAGATACCCGGGATCCAGGCATGCACCGGGGGTGGACCAAAGACGCCCTGCACTCAGTGCAACTGTCCATATAAACCTCAGAGACGGTGCATATCCGCGGCTTCTGTTGCTCTGCTGAATACCCGCAGATCCGTCCCCCCAGAAACCACGTACATTAAGACTCGTAAAACTCTGAAGCGGGAACCGATCAGGAGCCTGAGAAATGACCGCAGCAACAATCACAATTTACCAACTGATTCGGAATACTGGTCCACCTAAGCCGAGCGTAGGCGACATAATCAAGGAATCCAGCTCTCAGCAGCGTTGTCTAATGCATTGAGCGGAACACTTTAGGGGGAAATTTTGTTGGTGCACTGCCACAACGAACTTTCCACATATGCCTGCGAATAAACCTATGCAGGTATATACCAGTTCTTCATCCGAGATGGACTTGATGAAGAAGACAGGATTTTGAAAAGGAATAAGGGACGTGGACCAGGTGATCGGTCTCTCTCCTTCTTCAGGGACGGTGACGAAGTGTTAACATCGAAATTAACAAAATTCCTGGAATCTACCTGGACAAGGACACAAGGGACTAATGTGAATCGATGATTGTTCCTAAACACGAAGATAACAGGTTCTCATGTGAAAATCACATGAATTAGTTTGGATAGCACTGCATCCAAACCGCTCGCGGACATTATCGTCCCTGATTATTTAGCACTTGTGAACGGTACATCCGTGAAAACCAATCCGGTTCCTGTTCCGGTCGGGTTTGTGTTAACCAAACATTCCCTTAACGAGAAATCTCAGAACATAGACACAAGCATTTTAGACCTATGGCCTCTGATTTTTCAATTTGAAAGCAGCGTTTGACCCAAATGATCGCGCAGTTCTTTGGCGTTGCCTCTCATTGAAGGGTGTGTTAGAAATTTATTTTGATTATGCAGTTTCTGAATACGAACAGCCGAAGCGGAATTCGAGCATGCGACTGCCTTTCACCCGAGTTCACGGGAGCTGATTTTCTTCAGATTTGACCGCTTTCACGTTTCCTCACTATTTTTGCCACTGAGATGGTTAATGAGATAGACCTACTGCCCTCTAACATTAGTGGTATTAAAAATTAGCTCAGATAGGAACCCTCCTGGCTTAGGGTATGCGGACAACGTTATGTGACTGAGTGAAGACCCAAGAAAGTTTCAGATTTTTCTCGATCGTGTGAGCGATAGTGCACCTTAGATGTGTGAATTGCGTTTGTAGGACTGGATTGGCTCAAGTTCGAATCTTGGTCCTGTGGGGCGAACAGCCAGGTGAGGTAGGTAAGTTTAATTACTTAGGTATTTGTATTTCACCTGGTGGTCGTACATCGGATGAAGTGCTTTTGCACATACAGGATGTTTGATTGGCACTAACTAATATGAGGCATCTATGACATGGGCATGACATGCGACTATCGATCAGGGTTCGAGTATACACAGCGTCAATAAGGTCGGTGTTGCTATTCGGCTCCGAAACGGCCGTTGACGACAGATGTACGAAGACGTTCGGTGTTTGAACACCGTTGTCCCCCTAGTATTGGTAAAATATGGTGGAACAGTTTTGTGAGTAAACCAGAGGTTAGGTGTGATGTATTTGATACTAGAGTGCAGTCTTTAGAAGAGACACTGAATATGAATAGATTGAGGCGATTGGAATGTTTTGTCCATGCCCACAAGATGACTGCCTCGTCGTACACCGTGTACCCAGGCAGACGATGTATGGAGGATGGGTCGAGGTGACCAGTTGATGGCATGGAAAGAAGTATGAAATCTTTAACCAGTAGACTGGCTCTTGGAGGTCGAGTGAAACTACCGGTTTGGGCTTAGGAAGTCCCCCCCCAAGAAAAACGATGGGTGGAGACAGTAGGTGATACAGTTCAGTGTCGCAGCCAGTGGCATTCTTGCATTCAAAATATTTTCCCTTCCACATAGTTGCTCATTTGACTGTTTTGCAGTTAATCTTCCACTAATCCTTATCCCTTTTTTCAATTTGAGCAAAAGGTGCTGTGAGAATGCAACCAAAACGGGAGCACTTTGGTGCAGGGTTCATAGTTATAAAAACTGAAACTGAATCTGCATGCACCAATAATTCTTCTACGCGTTTTTCTAAGTTGTCAATTTAACTGAAATGCGGTTGTCTCGCCAAACAGTCCAGAGGGGCTGGCTTAAGTTTACATTTGTACCATCAAACAAACCGAAGTTGCAATTACTTCCTGGTCACGTGAATCAGTGCTACAGCTTCTCTCCAGTTATATGGCCTAAGGTCTCTTTTGGTCTAAGGAATTTTAATAATCGTTGGGCGAGTTGGAGCAGTTGCTGAGATCCAACTTCATACTCACATTGTTGTCTCTGTTCTCCCACATTCGTTGCAGCAGACGGCATTGGAGTAATACTGCTCCTTAGGTTTATAGGTGAGACTTTTGTGTCAGATGCTGCGGTTGTGGTTTTCAAGAAAAAACTTGAGATGAGGAAAGTTGCGATTTATCGCTGAGCACCTTAACGCTTAGTGTTCTCAACCACAGCCCACAGTGCTCCCACTGACAACATGCAGTGAGTAATTGCCAAATAGTGTCGTCATTTATCTTTACTTTCGTAACTCACATTTTCTCAAGTTTCGTCAGCTGAATCTCGGCCTGTTCAGCATGCATATTTTTACGCAGATAGGTCAACAGGCTTACAGTGAATTCATTGGCGTTAGGTGTCTGCTGCGTCCGTGGAACGCCAATTCCGAACTCGAGTAGTGTGACTCAACTAACGGCACCTGTTATCACATCAAGGTAATTCTGGCCTACCTCAAGAGTTGAAGTAGTTCGAGCTACGCGCTAGCGTGGCGCGAGGTTAGAATTGACTGATAAGTTTGTGGAAGCCCCCATAGACCGGTTCCCGGTTGATAGTCGTTCATATGCCGTTGGCGCTCGAAAGGATAGGTGTGTTAAGCACAGCTTATTTGTAATTTCGGCAGACAGTGTCACTGACGCCTACAAGAATGTTTTATGACAAACTCACCGTTGTTGCTCGTAGAATCACAAGCTCTAGTTCTGTGTTGTTAGCGAGTGATTTTAGTGCACAGGTTGGAAAACTTAGCGCATTGGAGGTTTGTTTATGCGGGCGTTGGTGTCTTTCCCGCTCAGTTTATGAATAATGGGGTTAGGCTTCTCCAGTTTTATGTAGAAAATTGTCTATTTCCGACGGTTCATGTCTCCCAGCAACATTGAGCTGTAGCTAAGCAGGGCAGAGCTGCATACTACTGCGCGCGTCTCTGGGCTACAGATAAGAGAACGGCCACCATCCAGGTGATCAGCTGAGGTTAAAGTAGACTCAGGCCCACCAAATAAGCGGTCTCGAACAAGCGACCGCAGTGTCGAGGGCGTGGTGAATTCTCGCCTGGCAAGCGCTTTCTCCAAAAAACCACAAAAGTCCACCGGTGGCACTGTGACGTGGCGAGTGTGGCCCACTGACTGAGTAGGTCATTGCTTCTTGTCCTGTTCCACTGACCCGGCAAGATATTCCAGAAGAGGCATATGAACCAATCAAGTGGCCACTGACTCTTCAGGAATGATTTTGCTGCTTTGCGGAACTCACTTGGTTGCGGGAAGGCATCCTCGAATAAAAGGACCTACTCTAGATCCGACCGAGTAGTATATCAGGACAGAATTCATAAAATCATGAGTAAATGGCTTTCGGACGTTTCTCACGATTCTCTCATTCACAGATACAGCCCTCCACCGTATACAACTGTTTGGTTATCTGCTCACTCATGTTACTACCCTTCCCAGTCGATTCTCACACATTCTTCGGGAACTGCTGTAGGCCATGCTGGTGATAGTGTCACTGAAATAATTCCCGCTCTGCCCTTCAGATAGCATCCAAATTTCACCGAGCTCGATTCCGCCGGCTGATGCACTTCTGCGTCTTCGGTGTCCCTTTAGTGTGGTCACATTTAATGTGCGATGCGTGTAGGTCAACAGAGTTGTTTGGCTTGTACACTGGAGACCATAGCCATCGATGTGTGGTGTGTCCAAGATACTCGCATTCAGGACTCCATCTCTGTTATCCGACTGACATCTGCACCTAGTCCTCCCATGAAGTTTCATCTGTCCCTTTCTGGGGACCCTAAGTCTGCGGCTTCCGGTGTTGCTGGTGTTGATATGGCTCTTAGTGAGAGCTGAGGCTGCACCACTTGACTGGATCGCAGTCAGCCTGCTGTGTACAATGGAACTTGGAAGTTCATGCTGAGTAAACAACCGTCTCTCTAACAGACACAACTTGTTTCTTTTCTCAGCATGCGCACCAACAGACTGCGGCCCAAATGCAGTCAAGGGTACTTTCTATCAAAAGCTGCAAGACGCTTTACGTGCAGCAAGGCGAGGCGACATCGTGATTTTGGCAGAGGACATGGATGCTCGAGTAGCTCGGCTGTGCTCGGATGAGGCGCATCTAGGTGGTACCTTTGGTCTCGATTCCCGTCGTTCTGTAAACGGGGAACGGCTGTTGGCTTTTTCCTCAGATCATCAATTATTTACCATTAGTACGAGCTTCAGACGTTCCAATTGCCGGTACGCCACGTGGCGTCCACCAAATTCGTGTCTTCAGTGGTCCTAAATCGATCATATTGCTATTAGCTACATTTGGCAGGGCTGTCTACAAGAACAGTCCCCCTGACTCCGATCACGCGTTAGTACGCACTAAGCTGTCCATGTTTTGGTGGGCGCTGGAAACGAACATTGCAGCTTCGGTTGTAATGGGACAAATTATGTGATCCGATCCGTCTTTTATCATGGATGAGGTGATACAGGATGCTTTAGAATTCCTTTAGAATACAGAAGCCGACCTGGGAAATGTCGAGAAGCTTTATGATTCAGATTAAACAGATGACGTCGTGTGCCTGTTCGAATCCACAGACCGTGTGCAACGTGCACCGGACAGAACCTCGAGGTCTGTATCTCGGTTTGGTATGTACTTTGCATCTTCAAATTGTAAGGTGCTGTTACGAGACTGGACGACAGTAGTGCCGAATGTGGTACTGGGTGGAGAGTCACTAACGAATGTGGACCGTTTCACCTACCTTAGTAGCTGCGTGTCGAACGATGGCAGCTCGGCAGTGGAGGCAGATACGCGTATGTTCAATGCTCGGACGGTTTGCGCTGAACTGGAGATCTCGTGGTGTCGGCCTGATTTTTCACAGAAGTTGGAAGGTCGTGTGTGCTGTGCCGCAGTGCATTCAGTTCTGTTGTACGGTTGCGAAACGTGGAGTATGCGTGTGGGCGATGTTCGTCAGGTGGAGGTTTTCGGCCACCGATGTCTACGTAGTATGGCTAGGATTGGATGGAGTGTTTGGGTGAATAGTATTTAGGTTAGGAATCTGGTATTGGGTGCCACTTCTGAGGATAGCTTGTTTCAGCATATGAAACTTAGTAGACTGCGCTGGTTGGGTCACATGTTGCGTATGGCGAACACTCGTCTACCATACCGTGCCCTGTTTTGCGTTCCTCCTACGGGGTACAAGAAACCATGTGGAGGCCAACAGATGACGTGACAACGTGGAATGAGAAAATGTACAGCAAACTTAGGTAAAGTAGATGTCTCACGTCTTCGTGGTTGTGGTCCGAAAGACCCGTCAACTAGATGGCTGGAGACACTGAAGGATATAGCAGTGAACCGCGAACAGTGACGATCGTGTTGTCATTTTCTATCGAATCAGAATGATTGAAAAAAAACGTGCGTTTTTACGATTAGACTGTGTTTCGTGTGTTGGCTATCGCAGCACTCTTATTTTTCATCCTTTCAGGCCCACTTTTTGTTCCCCTTGGATATTCATTGTTTCTACAGAAACATGTGACTTTGGGGAAAAGGCAGCTGTCGGTGAGGCTTGCTTTGCTGAACGATGCAAATGTTTTTGATGTTGAACATGATGCCGAATCAGTCCTAGCATATAGTGTCGAACGGTGTTTCAGCCCACGGGATTTCAGGACACGAGGTGTTGAATACTATCGATGATCACTTATACCTTAGCACTTCACTCACATCAACTGGTCGACGCCGTCTAAAGACTAGTTGACCCATTTGAGCGGACGATGTTTGCCGGCCGCTCGCCGCGTGATCATAACACTGATGATGTCATCTGGGCTGGTAATGAAACGTTTGCAATCAGATTGCGCAGCTATGGTCACACCAGTCCCACTCTGCTGAACCTGAGCTTCGATAATGAACATCATTCTCTAACCTTTCATATATATATATATATATAACGGTAAGTATCATTGCGGAGACCGGTAAACTAATGACCTGAAACAACCTTAATCTGGGATTAGATCGGGAAACCTCTTGGTTTTTTCTTCACTGGCCGGAATTTTTACTTCTTTGCAAGGTACTTGAAACGAACATTTTAAGGGGGAAAGCACTTCAGAGTGCTTCTTGCGGATACACTCTTTTGCCACCCGAGTTTTATCGTGACCTTATTCCTAATTTGTTTGCTTTTGTGTCAGCGGCAGATTTATCAGTAGAGCAAACAGAGTAGATGAAACGAATGGTATTATATTGTTGGTATGCCATCTTCAGGATTCTTGCTATTTCCCTATGCTTCTTTAAGCCGAGCTTCCTGTTTTCCAACAGGTATTCGCGTATACTACTGAACCCTAAGTGCATTTTGCATGGCATTGCTGGTTTCCTGGGTTCCAGCGGACCCGGAATTACATTTTTTTTGCAAGTTTGTTCATTATGCAGAGAAACTGTTCAAAACTTGTTCCTTTATGGACAGCATGTATCTTGCGAATATCTTGTCCGTTGGCTTCACGTGTGGATTTTGAAAGGCATTCAGCACGACTTAGGATGTCTTTTTTCAAACATGCACTCTCTGATTTTGGTAACGTTCAATTCGCCAGAGATTTGCAGTCTGTCATCTTCCGTAGATGAAAGCACAACGCGGAACCATTTGAATATGCGGGGCTAATAGTTCCAGACCTTGGGTGATGAGAGGCATCTGCGATCAGCGTCATGATGTTCCTACCCATAGGTACGGTTCATTAATAAACTGACCAAATTGTAGTATTGTTTCAAGAAATAGCAATAGATTCTAGAGTACTTATCGAGAATATTGAAGTCCCAAAGCTGTAGTCATTTTAACGGTTTGGGCGTGCGCGCCTATGCAGAAATGTGAAAACGTTATGAGTACCTGAGTTACACAGGACAGTAAAAGAGAAGCGTAAAACCACAATGATTTTGTTGTCACGGAATTGTCATATTCGATCCTTCCCCGACATTGCTCATTAAGGAAATTCATCTCGTTCCTCTATAAAACACGGATACAATGGGCGAAGTAAACCACGTAATCAGAAAAACCTGTAGCAGTTCTTTTAGAGGAAAAAAGAATATTCGGTTGGCCAACAGTTTGCTGCCTTGGAAGATCAAGTGAATTAATAATATCGATGCTTTCTACATAGGGAGTTAATAAAATTTTCTAGGATTCTATCCTTTTATTATCGATCCGCTATTTTATGCTTGATGCGACTTGATATCCACTGGAATTTTACCCAGGCAATACCGTGTGTCTCTTCTGTTTCCTATTTTAGGTTCTCTTAGCTTAAAGATTAAAGAACCGTTATTGGTCGTCTCACTGCTAATCAGTGTTTGGTGACATGTTCCCATCCGGATCATCAGCGTCATCGCTTTGCTCAACTCAAAAAAAATCAGAACAAACGAATCCAAATGATGCAACAGGTGGTTTCCCCCTAACATGATTTTACTCTCAGATCAATCTTGGCTGATTAGCTCTACTTATACTGACAGAACTCCGGCACCGTCTAGAGGTATTTCTTGTTCCCTTCATCACCCTTTTATATGCCTGTTTTCAGATTCCACTGTGCTTCCGGAAAAAGGTGTGGATTTCTCATTATCGAAACGTCTTCATACTCGACAGCAGAGTCGTGCAAAAACTGTCAAGCCCGGAAAGAATGATGTTTTCCCCGGAGATGTTCCGAGTCTCGTACTAGATGATGTATTCTTTGTTGACCGGTCTGCCAATCGTGAAATCTACAGGCATGGATGCATCTATGAAAAACAAGTGGCAACCTTTAAGCAAAACAATAAATGTAAAATTTTGGGTTTTGAAAATCTCAGACCGTGCGATTTGTTTGATACTGCTCGTCCGTCACTCAAAAATCGGGTTAAAAAATTTCGATATTTCAGCAAATTTAATCGATCTTTCTTACTTAAACCACCTGTTCAAATGCCTAATACCGCTACAGAGACAAACACAGAGCTGTTTATGTCTGTCTCTGATAGTATTCCAGTGCTTCACTCCAATACGGAAGAGGTACTAACTACTTGTGAAGCGCTAAATCGGGCAGTCTACGATAAACCAAATGATTTAAAATCATGGCTTAATCTTCTTGAGCTCCATGGTAAGGAGGCGTCCTTCCTGCATCTCTCAGAGGGCAGTACCACTTGCGGCACGGATCTCAAACTCAGCGATCGTCTTGTAGTCATACGAAAGCAGTTAGCCGTTGCCGAGCGAGCTTTGTCAGTCAACCCCGGTTGCTTAAATTTGAAAATTCTAATGCTGAGGTTGGAAGAAATGATTGTCGATCTGGAGGCGAAGGGAGCCGGACTTCAATCGGAGCAGGCCACCCAACCCGACCGTCTCGATCGAGAATGGGCACAATTAGTGTTCACTTATCCGCAAATGGTTTCTGTTTGGAGAGGCTATCTATGTTATCTTATGGGCAGATGTGGGGAATCTAACGTGAATATCACACAATCATTGAGTGGAGGACATTTCGCCAAAGTAGACGCTGTGTACAAGCGCGCGTTATCGAAACTGTCCGGCATCATTTCTGGTCGAATTCTTTCCCATCGACCAATGGCTCAAACGGCTGAACAAACTATAGGTTAGTTTTTTGTTTGTAAACTAGCATTCACTAACTTCTGTAGATCTTAAAGATCTGGTGCATCTTATGCCATTACCCTTAGGTTATGGAAATTTTTTCAGCATCTTCGAAGCTCTATTTAATGTTGATATATCGTTTGCACATTAACTTCACAAAAACTAAAATGCATATCGTTTCTCATTTCTTTAACAATAAAATGTTCGTTACAGAGCATCCTCCTGAAGTGCCATCACCCCTGTCCCAATTCGGTTTTATAATCCGATCTGACCACAGAAAACCCCGCCTAAGTGCGAGCGCTTGTACGGAACTGACAAATTTGATTTGTGCCGATATTGTTTTGCCTTAGGGTTCATGAATAAGCGCTATACATGCAGACCTGGAACCAGAAACGTTGCCTGCACGACAGAATAACAAATAATTCCAATTTCAAGTAGTAAAGTATTTGACATTGATCTTAAAGTAGCTCCCCAAACAACGTCAGTGCCTAGGTGATCATTGAAAATAAGATGAATGTACTGTACGTCCACTTCGTGTTGTTAGGACTTCATAGGAGTGTGTATCCACTGCGCCCGAACTGAGATGCAGGCCTGCAACGAATAATAAGTCGAACATTTTAGCCGTCAGGCCTTCTGACCGGGCTTGCAAAGGTTGATAACCACTCGTTGCCCGTGGCTGTGAACAAGAATGAGAGAACTACAAAATTTTTCCACTGTTTTTGATGGTGACATGATGAGTTATTTTGATTAGTTATCATTCTGTAGGTGGCAGCAGTAGCTTGATTTCGCTCCACGCTTTTGCATTTCATTATTTTCATCACTACGTCGAATAGTCTGGGTGCCGACTTCTGCAAAAAACAGCGTCCATGTTGCTGACCTCCGTTGTGAGCAGTTTTGTTCATTTTTGCTTGCCACTACCCACTCAGTCTGGAAACAACGACAAAAATACTTCAGGTGTTATCTTTCCAACAACTTTGTTGATATTCTTGCTCTAATTCTTTCTCTCTGCCTCGTAGAGGTCTTGTAAGTAGAAACCAAGAGAGGAACGATAAACCAGACGTATTCGAGTCATTGATTTCGTCATAGTGTAATTGTCTCGTTCGGACGACGACTGTTATCCATACCCAGCACAGCCACAAACCCAATAATTGCTCACTCAGTGTTGCTAATGGAAGCTAGAAATTCTTCCACTTTAGATTGCCTCAGTATC
Organism: Fasciolopsis buskii; assembly: GCA_008360955.1. NCBI lineage: Eukaryota > Metazoa > Platyhelminthes > Trematoda > Plagiorchiida > Fasciolidae > Fasciolopsis > Fasciolopsis buskii. The sequence goes on along the minus strand of LUCM01011179.1, from coordinate 4,809 downwards.
GCCGGGAGAATATATCGGGTTTCGGAATGATTATTATCTTTGAGTAGTCCTTTTTTTCATTCGTTTTTCTATACCTGTTCTCCCTTTTCCTCCGTCAGGTTGGCTCCGTTTAATTTCTGCTACTCTGCCTGATTGAAGTGTTTCCGTTCTACTAAAACATTAGTTATAGATGATTAGTTAACGATATGCATATTTCTAATGACTTCAGTCTCTTCCTCGATTCCGTTTTGATGGATTCTACGTTTTCTCTATGAATTTACATTTACCTTCCTGTGTAGCCTTCCAGATTGTTTGTTTCTCATTAGCTGGTAAGTTTCTGCAAGCCGGATGACATTATTTTTCGTCTAAAATCGGACAAGTTGCTCTGTGGTACATTTTTAGTGACGTTCAAATAAAACCTAGTCTTTATGCTTTATCCACTCTAGTGAAAATGACACGTTTTCGTGATCACAGTTATTGTCCACGGTTTTTTGAATGTGAAATACGGATCCTCATCTGTTGAGTGGTGATCAGTAGGCGCTTTTAAGGACGACATCCCATTATCTCGATTATGAAAAATGAGCCATGTTTGCATTTTTGAGTGTTTTGATTTACCTACTGCTCGATCCGGTTGAGTTGTATTCTTGGAAGATAATTCGGCCAAGAATCGGGATCAGTTGCAGTTCCAGGACTGAGATTGCTTGTGAGGGCAGTCAAGTTGTCCTTTGCGCGCTCGAAATGGTAATGGCACAATGCCAGCAAAACACTTAAGACAGTGGCTAGTAATCCTATTAACGCATTTTCTTATTCATTCTCTTATTTGATCATTATTACACTTCTCACTTCATTTTTTTACTTTAAGTTTCCAAACAATTAACAAATGTCGTAGTTTTGTTTCCATCCAAAATGGTTGAAACAACCAGCCGCAGCCTGAAAACCTCGTCCAATTTTCCTTGGTGCTATTTCGAACCTGTTTGAATTTATCATCTGTACCAACTACAGACGCTGTGAGCTGCTGAACGATCACTAAGTTCATAGTTCCACCGATCCTCAGGCTGCCATCTCGCACTGTTTTTTTATGATATAATTGTAGTAGAATGGGCATGCGCCACAACTCCCAAGGTCCACTTCGCGGATGGGGTCTGGACGGAAAGGGACTGGCAACCGTGATCCTGAGTGGCATAAGGTCTCAATAAATTGTCTGCACCAGGCTATACCAGAGAAGCATACCTGATCTTAATAACATTGCAAAAATTAGTAACATTTCTAAAATTGACAACGTTCGTAAAGTAGTAACATCGCTAGTTCAAGGCCAAAGCCATAGCAACCTGCAAAATGGACTTACTCTGGGTCAACGTCAAATCTGGGGGAGCGTTACTATAAATACAGCCGAACAGAGAGGTCATTGCCTGCGCACTCATGATGTCACCTTGACCAGTTATGAAATGTTCGCGGTCAGACAGTCAAGCTTAGCGCTCACAAAGCTTTGAAAATTCCCAAACTAAACTACAAAACGCCAATATTTAAAATCGTTGAAACACCTGATCTTGTCCGACATTCACAGAACCTTCGGTGGAGTTCAGCGCGAAAGTCTTCTCGCGAAAATCCCCATCGCTGGTATTGAAAACATCAGTCTTCTTCCATCCCATTGGTTCCATTTGAATGCTGATACACTCAAACTAATCCACTCCTTTTTCGTCGACACTTTCCTCAGTTGTCCTCTTTCTTGTCGCACTTTCCATCACGCAAACACCAACGACGATAGCGGCTGTAGTGTCGTTGGTGGATCGCTGAATTCGGGTTTTGTGTACACCTTTTTATCTCCTATCATCTTGTCGGATTCTGTGCCTCAAAAACTTTCCTTTCAGTTTCTTTGCAGTCACCCTACAATTTTTCTTGATTCAGTCAGTCTTTGTCTCACAGATTCATTCTCTCCTGTTAACTTAACTGTATGTTGCTTGTTAGACTGGCTCCAGTTCCTGGCTTCGGTTGCTCCTCCTGCTGCGGTCAAAGTTGTTTTTCTGTTTTTCCCCAGACGTTTCTCCACTGCTGCTGTGTTCGGCTCAGGTCCGTCCCACACTTGGATCCTGGAACCACGTGTGGAATGAGGTCGCGTGTATTTCTCTCCGTCTTCGTGATCGACCATCCGGGTGGTCGGCAACCGCTCTTCAACAGCTAGTCTAGTCACATCGTTGAGTGGCTATTTCGATGTTCGTTTTATGCAGTTATTTCTGTAGTTACTGCTATGCTATTTGGAGCTTGCTTCGACAGTTCGTCTATCTTTAACTTTCGTCCGCCTATACTGTGTCAAGGTGTTAAACAATCTTTACCGAGTTTGCGCCCCAATATGTCTCTCGTCTCCCTATTATTCTTTTTATTCTGAATTACCAGTCCGTGAAACACCTTCCTCTGCTTTCTCACCCACTTGAAATATTTCTTTAAAAGATCAGCAAACTGGTTTTTAAATAATAAATAATTAATTCCCCCTCGAAAAAAGAAATGGTAGAATTTCAAATCCCTAATCCTCCGGTCTCTGGTGGTAGACGGCAAATCGGTGTCACCCGGTTGGTTGCCACTCTTGACCTATTACGACCATATGTGGTTCCACACCAGGTTTTCGAATCGTTGCCTGTCTCTTCTAATGCAGTGGGCCCGAGAGGCCATGGATCATCTTGTTCCGCTGCACTTCTGAATCAAGCAGATAAAAAGGGGGCATAATTAACCGCATCGGTAATAATCGGATTTTAATAACGGATTCGCGTTTTTGGTTACCAGAAGATATTCAGGCCTTCGAAGTCGTAACGTTTAAGCGCAAACTTGTTTCAATTTATTTTAATCATCACTCTTCTGTTGGACCGCTTCTCCGTTCTCGAACTACTATATAGAGGTTAGCAATCTGGTATTGGGTGCCACTTCTGAGGATAGCTTGTTTCAGCGTATGAAACTTAGTAGACTACGCTGGTTGGGTCACATGTTGCGTATGGCGAACACTCGTCTACCATACCGTGCCCTGTTTTGCGTTCCTCCCACGGGGTACAAGAAACCATGTGGAGGTCAGCAGATGACGTGACAACGTGGGATGAGAAAATGTACAGCAACCTTAGGTAGAGTAGATATCTCACGTCTTCATGGCTGGGGTCCGAAAGACTCGTCGACTTGCTGGCTGGAGACACTGAAGGACATGGCAGTGAACCGTGAACAGTGGCAATCGTGTTGTCATTTTCTATCGAATCAGAATGATTGAAAGAGTGTGTTTGTACAGTTAGACTGTGTTCCATGTTTTGGCTGCAGCAGCATTTTAACTTTTCCCACCTGTGTAGGTCCACCTCCTGTTCCCTTTTGGATATTCACTCTTTTAATAGAAACATGTAACTTTGGGGAAAAGACAGCTGTCGGTAAGCTTTGCCCTGCTGTTTAGCGCTGAACGATGATGACTTGAACTACCATACTTTTGTCTTGTAAGATAATACAAATATATTTGCAACATTAACATGATCGTGATACTCTTCTCAAAGAATACAGTCGTGAGACCGAAGTTCCTTAGTAGGTTTTTCGTCAGCTACGTCGGAGCAATTTTTATGAGTTTACTTTCAAAACGCCATCAGGTGTCTTTTTCAGTGATAATTTTGCAGTTGAATCCATGATCATGCATGCAGTCATTTTTTTGCCTTCCAAACTCATACAACAGACTTGCTTGCGGACTATTGTCTATGGCTCGTACAATCTGGCTATACAGAGAAAGCATTAGCAATTTGGCAAGCGGTAGTTGAATTTAATTGCTTCCGCCCTGCCGAACTAGATTCTGTTCCACTCGAACAGTCCATGCTGGAAATGGAGTTGTTCTGGAATAGTGGCGCACCGCGGTTCGGGCAACCGGGTTCTGAGCATTGGCGAGGTTGGTATCGCTCACGCGGCAAGAGAGCCTGTGATTACTCTAGCAGTGGCGAAAATGACAAGAAATTAAAGGAGAGAAAGTCGAAGAAAGTTAAATCAAGTGTTTTCATGTTGGAAGAAATCACTGCAGATCTTGGTCGGGAAGAGGTTAGCTCGAAATGGTCCAGTGTCGTGGAAGAATTGAAATGTGAGTTTTTGGATTATATAATCTCCGTCTGAATTAGTTTTCATGACTTTAATATGTGAAATTTTAGTACACGAGGCGATGACTACAATAGTTATCGCAATTACCGATAAAAATAACGCTGATTACCAGTTCGGCCTATGATTGAACCCTATGTTCGAGTTCTAGCCGGAGCTCAGGATGGGGCCTCATGTAACCTAAGTTGAGTATGAAGAAATGACCGTCATTTTTTTGGGAGGGGGGAGGGGTGGTCGTGAATAAGGTGGGCCCAGGCTCATTGAAAAGCGGCGCGAACAAGCAGCAGCAGTGTCGAGATCGTGGTGAGTTTCCACCCGCCCAGCGTTCCTCCTAAAACACCTCAGTTTCGCTGGTGGCAGCGTGATGTTATGAATGTGGCCTGCCAACAGAAAAAGTATATTTCTGTTTGCTGTGTTCCACCAACTCGACAAGGATTCCAAGCGGAGACGCGTGAACCGATCTAACGGTCGAGGGCTCTTCTGGGACAACGCTGTTGCCTTGCGGGTAGCCCTTGGTTGCGGAAAGGTCAGAAATGCGCCCTCGAATAAAAAGCTGAATCTGAACTGAACGATTGAACAGTACGGCAGTCCACAGGAAACCATGGACGGTAAAGGACAGTCGCTTTTACGAAGGAGTCTGGAGGAGTTGAAATTTGTGGTTCATTCCGCAGGCGTCTCCTTTTCTTTCTTCCGCATTATTTTCGTCTTTTCGCATGGTTCAGCGCGCAAACTAGC
>LUCM01011178.1:44395-157609 GCA_008360955.1 Fasciolopsis buskii | reverse complement strand
CCTTTACCGATTCCTTCGATCGGTTTGCTTTCAACAAACAACTTGGGATTGCGAAAATTATCAAATACTTTCGGACCGTGTACGTCTTGCGTTGTTGATTTGGGAGTTTCATCCTCCTTTAGAGAAACATCGGTTTTGGATTCGTTTTGATTTGCATTATCCTTCTAAAATACAATGTAATCACGAATAAGGTTGATTGGTATACCTAGACACGAAATATCTTGATAATGAACGAAATGCAACTAGCTTTGGCCAGCCTACCTAATTAAGTACAAAATCAGCAAACTCATTGATATTGTATGATGAGGTTACTTGAATTTTCCCACGTTACCCCAGTGAGATCAACATCCATGCGGAGGTCAGGATACTATCAGTCAAAAAGTCATGTGGGCCCCACTCTTTACTGTAGTCACAATTTTTCCCAACAATTTTGCTAAATAACCTAAACTTGTTTTGCATTCAATGCTGGTTATTGTTTTACATTGTAATCGCGTGCGACACAGTTTGTCAATTGTCAGTTACATTTGCTGTTAATCAACGTATAATTGACGGACAAAACCATACGACACAACCCTGTCTAAAGTACACACGGTGACTAACGCTGACAGTCACGTGGCGAATCACCTACCATATTGAACTAGCACAGACAGCCTCTGTTTCATGGACTAGGCAGCCCATGATCGGATCGTTTGGGAATGCCAGGACGATGAGGAACCCACGATGCGCATTCTGTGCTTGCATTATCATGCAGCCTTGATGCGTCAGACAAGCTGACTTAATCAGCTCCCAAATGCATTAATAGTTTTCGGTAGCATTGCTTAGTACGATATTCTCCGAAAGCGCCACCATCAAAACGATGGATCTGAGCAAAATATATCATTGGAATCAAAGTCTCGTGGCTAGTGTCATTTTTGCAAATGGTTACTCATTACTAAGTTGTTGAACTACCTCTGAAATACACAATTGAATCTTCTCTTTGAGGAGCCCACGGAAGCAACTTTTCATCCGGTCGAGGACGAAGTTGCCACGAGACATGCAAAAGTCCAGATACTCGCCTCGGCTCTCGGGGAATAGTAACAAAATAAAAGGGCCATCAGTCACGAGAGTAGATGAACATACATTCTGCGGGGGACCGAAAATCGTGGTTTCCCCACTGTTCATAGGCAGTCCGGAAAGGCTCGCGGCCACACGATGTCCAGTCTTTGTTGAAGGCTGTGATAGTGTTAGCTTCCGCCACGATTGCATGGAGCTTACTCCAGTAGTTAATCATCCTGAATTTGGTTCTGTCGACAGTTGATTTCCTGAGTTTCAGTTTGTGGTCCCGGCGGCCAGAGGTTCCGTCACGGGAGAAGAATGGTCTGTTCGTAGTTGAAACCCTACGTAATTCTTTCGACTAGGTAGCCTCTTGCCTATCTGCGCTTCTGACAGAACAGTCCTAATGCTGACAACCTACGGTGGTATTGGAGCCCCTTTTACACCAATGACCATCCTAGTAAGTTGCCTTTGTACATGTCCAACGTTTCAGCATTCCTAACTATTTGGTAAGCCCAGGCCTGGACTGCATAGTGCAGTTGTAGGCGTATACGGGTTTTGTACAGGAGCAGCATAACCTCGGGATTTCTTGATACCACTGTTCTTCTCAGCTGTTTGTTTTGCTTGCTGTATGTAGGAACTGGGCCGATGGCTTGAAATCGGTTATCACGGCAACCGTTAACCACCTGACCTCCAATTTCTGGGTTATTGATTCCAGTCTTTCTGGGTCTAGGATGCATGATCCGGTTGTATCTACCGCAGTTAAACGTGAGCATTTAGCCACATTTAGTGGTATGTTCCGCAACCGTCTGTAGGTGAATTGCGGCTGTCTTTTTGGATCTGCATTGAGTCCGGGTTCCGTAGGTTCTTGACATAGTCACCAAGCACGGAGCTAGGAGACTTGATTGTTGCCTGAAGATTTTTGACATGGACTAAGAACAACACTGATCTCAGCACGGAGCCTTCAGATGCTCTTTTGTTGATCTTTAATTTTCTGCCTCGACATAGAAGGAGCGATCGCAGAGACAGGCTTTTGGTTAGTTTGTCAGCTCAGTAACTGTACTCATGCTCTCTCATTTTTGTAGTAACGACTTGTGATTGAAGCTTTCGAACGCCCTTCGGAAGTCCAAATAGCAGACCTCTATCCACTCTCTTCCTTTGGTTATTTAGTTGCTTCATCAAAGAAGCTTACCAAATTACTAAGGCAATATCTTCCTTCCCTAAGGCTGCGCTATTCTGCTGCCATTAGGTCGGTATCTTCAGAGGGTTTAACTAATGTGGTTCAAAGTATCGTTACCAAGGTTTCAGCATCCCCGATAGTAGATTGATTGGCCTGTAGTTCTCTACGTCCTTCCTCCTACCTTCCTTGTGGATCGGGGCTACTTCCGCTGTTTTCCATTCATCTGGTAACTCTGTCTTCCCCAATGATTTGTTGCACAGCCTAGCTAACGTCCCAGCTAACGGTCGGGCCAGTGGACTTAGAACGCTTATGTGTATACCCTTCGGTTCTTGGGCTTTTTCCTTGCCAAGAACTTCTAGCCTTATCAAAACATCATGGAATGAAACATCTAATTCGTCCATTGAAGTAGAGCTAGGCCCACTTATGACAGGTGACAATGCTTCTCCGTCAACCATGTTTTTATTGTCCTCCGCCGAGATGCCAGTACCCATACTTACTCCTGCCACGGCCAATTTGCCCTAGAAGTGGTTAAAAACACCCTGGTATTCTTCTTAGCTGCTGTTGTGACACCCAACTCGTCTTTTGGTCTCCCCAATGACTGCCTTTAAAGTGCCATTCTGTTTCTCCTCTTCCACTCCAGAAGTCTTCTGTGCCCCCCTCCGTTTCCGAGGGCCTCTCCTGGGATTGGTGCTTTCTCCTTATATCTCTTGTTGTTCCGCACTTTCAAAACGGTGGCTCCCCCATTCGGATAACCCTGCCTAGAGATGCAACTATCGGTGTCGTCGATGTATGTTGTTCCTCATGTTTTGTCACATGACTTTGACAGTGCCTCCCGCTGTCCCAGTCCATAGTCGCCACCGTTGACAGCAGCTTTCTGTCATCAAGCCGCCTAAAATCTCTGCTGCATTTGCCTGGAGGTCTCTCCCTATCACTAAGAAAGTGGGACCCTATGATTCCATGATCGCTGTTCCCTAATGCAGTTTCGACCTTTATTCTATCTCCTTCACAGTTAAACCTTCCTAGAACTAGAGGTAACAACCCTGGTACCTGATCCCATCACCATCTTGTAGACTGGTGAGTGTGCTGTAATGATGCCAAGTCCTCCACCTGGCCAGGCAGCATTTGGCCAAACTTCCATGCCAATCTCCAGGTCGTCTGCTAATCTATCCTTGGAGTGCTGAAGTCGTCAAGTGTCAAACTTCTTTTTGCTCTCCTAGTGGATAACTTCCGGCACTCTAGCAATCCTTCCTCTTCGGGGTGTTTGCCGCTGGATTTCTTTATACGCCAACTACATCCATCCATTTTGCTTTACCATTTTTTGAATCGCCGGGGCTTGGGTATTGAGTGTCAAGTACTGATTCTCCTCCTGGATTAGGTGTTCAGCCATTAGCCACCCCCCTCAGTCTTCAGTCTTCTCGGTTTGCCGTGCGTATACAGGACCCTTCAGGATTAGTCGAAATGGCCCTCGCAATTATAAATTTCCAGTGACAACACAATCCATGCTATATCGCTCCACTTATTTTCAATGCACGCGTTATACTACATCATTATCATTCTCCATCCACGTTCCCTTGATGCCTTTGGGGGATGAGATTTACATTCAGACCGTAAGCCCGAGTGCTTTTACAATTTTTTTATTCATCCATAGTTCATCTTTGCTCCCTATCTGCTGCCCTGCTTGCCAAAACATTCCTTAGGTAGCTTGTCTCAGCTGTGCCCTTACCACGGTCCGGTGCAGTGTTGGGGAGACTATTCCTGTGACTGTCATGCTTTGGGGTCAAAATTAGCATTAGGGGTGCAGTACAACTTTGTTTAGCCCTTAACGATAAAGGTGATGAAACGGATAACCTGATGGTCTGCCAGATGGAATTCCAGTTTTTTCACGATCCTTAGGTATCCGATACTATCTTGATGCATCCCGCGGAGTTTCTGCCGATCTCATCTGCAACTGCAAGCACAATATCTCCATATCTGGGATTCCCGAACTCCATGGAAGTTGGTCTCCCTGGACCAGGAATCTCCGTGGTGAGTCGCCAACTACCCAGTCATAGCACTCTCCATTAAGGCATGTACCTGTGCACCGACGTGCCTTGTTAAATCTGTGATCTGTTGCTTCAGTTGCAGTTTCCCTCATCGTGTCTCCGGCACACGAGTTCACTCACTCCCTCAACTACTGCATTTCTATTTATTCTTGATGCGACCTCCATTTGGGTCTTGATTCCTCTGATGACATTCGTTAAAGACATTTGAGCTTGCAATTTGTCATCTGATGTGCCTGGCAATGAATGAAGTGATATACTTCTGTATTTCTCGTTTAGTCCTTTTTGACTTCTAAAAGCCACCGCGCTATCCGATACAAAAATGTTTCATTTTGGCTGGGAGATACGTTGCTCGTAGGCAACAGAAACGTGACATGGTTCATGATGTCTCTGCTACCCTTTGGGGCGTCTTTCGGTATGGCCAGCTCTACGCACCTGCTGGCCATTTTCGGGGCTTTCCGTTGTGGGTTTGGCTCTCTAACCTTTGGTGAGTTAGCCTTATCTAGCTGTTTACCTTGATTGTTTAAAAGTGCGCATACCTAAATCAATTATTTGTGTTTAAGATATGTCCCCAGAAACGTTTTTGCTATTTTCCTGCATATTTCTTGAAACCATTGGAGGCGACTTTCGCAGCAAATGGCCCTCTAGTATTTCTAAGGTACTACCTCTGTTGCCATACGGAAACTCAGCTCTGACCTGAGTCTGTGCGAGAGTTAGTGTTATTTCTCATCCTTTGGTCTTGGATGCCCGTGTAACCTCGGTTCCCTAAATCTTTCGAGATGAATGACTACTAAAACTGTGATCCATTGTAGTGGTAATTATAGAAATAGAATAGATAGACTATATAGTTGAACAACCAGGGTCTTGCAGTAGCCTTAACAGTCGCACTTTAAAACACCAACACTGTCAATGCACCCTGTTTTTTCTATCTGAGGCTTTTCTTTCTTTTTCGTCCATTCAGCCCTATTCAGGCTTCGACTAATTTTCCAACTTCGCAGGGAAAGGATCGAGTGCAGTAAAACTTGCTTTCAACTACACTTACTTTTTTCTGGTTTACTATTCCTTCCTTCCGCTTTTCTCCGTTTTTTTGCTTAATTCTTTTTTCTTGATTCCCGAGGTTTATTCCTCGAATTCCTTGCTCCCCGATGTTCGGTTTCCATGCATACTGTTGCGCTTTCATTTGGTGTTTTGGTAACCAAAATCCACATTCTATGGATCAGTAAATCCATATTGATGATATGCTACCCATCCCAGTTGCTGAACAGGCTTTATAAGAAATGAAAGACTGAAACACCAAGATGTCACTTTAGTTTGTTACCCCATGAGCCCCTTGGATGATCACTTGTAATTTGAGCCGACCTGTTTGATGCAACAAATTTGCTTTTCTCCCAAGCTGTGCTAGAGCGCATAATGCCAAACCAAAAATTAATCTGGTCAGATCGATGGATTCCAGATTAAATATGACATTGATCATTTTGTTTGAGGAGATTCTTCTACCGAACACAGAATTCATGCATCTCGTTATCTGTGCTAGTTTTCTATTTCTCCCATTTCTCCCTGTTGCCAGTTGCATCGTGGTAGAAGCAAAGCCAATGAGACGGAGTCAAATATAACTCACAAAAATTTCAGATTTGATTGGACTGGGTTCCGAAAATCTACGCAAACATTTGTCCTCAATATCCGATTAACTGGTGCTCTAACTTAGGCCGCAGTGGCACGATTTATACAGACAGCAGTGCAGTTTCACAGCATGTGAGTCAGAGTTGGCACCGGTCAGATTTGCATACAGCTTCTCAATAGATACTGGCCGTTTCCAGGTTCTTCAGCCAAAGATTACAACGTTGGTTACTTGTGCCACCTGAAGACACTACAAGTAGGTTAATAAGATCTACGATTTGCAAGCAAAACAAATTTGTGTGACTTTTTGTCTCAGCTGTTTTCTTGGACGTTACCCAAGTGTATTTTGCACAGAATCCCGGACCCTTTTTGTTTTCCCATCTCTTCTTTTCCTGTTCGTTCTTCTGCCGTAGCGTTCGTTCTATTTCCGGGGCTAGTCCGCAAAGTTGCTACTTATTCCCTCAAGGACATATTGGATACATTTTGCATTTGCTTTAGCCTGAATTCACTTAAACAAATTTGTTTTCATCTCACTTGTTCATATTTGTTTCCTTTTTCTGTTTAGCCCCATATCAGCATCACAAAGACCATTAGATTTCACTGCAGCTTTAAGTTACGAGACCTTTAGTTCACATTCATATTTTGTCGGAATCCACTGGCATAGGCAAAGTCCACTGCTCTTTAGGATTTACGTATATTTCAGAAGAGATTAGCTAAACTAAGAGTGTCCTCGAGTTGCAACCTGTTTTTAACTGGAATTCTTAAAATATTCAAACAAACTTCAGACTTGCAAAACTTACACTGGTTGTGTGGTGCCAAAACCAGCCCGCTTCCTCCATCACCTGACCGGAGGGGAGACGTGTGAAAACCGTGGGCACCGGTTTGTTCCACGTTGCACTATTTCCGTACAGGAATTTGGACTGGCGGTTTCAGACGCCCATATCAAACGGTGGGATCGAATTGCTGACTTACGTTCACAGTATTCTTCCGGTTCTTCAATCTAGTGCTGCTGGCAGATATTTTTGGCTCATGTTCCACGAAGGCCAGGCTTGATGGCTTCTTGGGTAGTGGCCAAAAATATGCCTCTTCAAACAGCACCCTGTATGTGTTAGATCTGAAATTTTTAGACATTCTTGTTCCAAATCGTGTTTGTCTACTTTGGCTCTGTTGTCCGTATCGGCATAATCCAAATCAGTGGACGCAAAGTCCAATACGTCCGTATTTGTGCCACGGAAATCGCAAATCAAATCTGAAATGAGCAAATCATTATAGTACTGACATTTCAACATTTGGTATGCTGATCGGCGAATAAATCTTCAGATAAACTGTTTAAACGAATAAATCCCGTCTGCTAAAATGTGACTGATTTTCGGTAGGCATTGGTTTGCGCAGTGAAATTTAACTTGTTTTCTTTTATTACCTTCTATCTTTTCACTGCCGTGACCAACAAGAGGTTGTCAATTGGGGAAGCTGACCGGCGGTGGGAGGATTCGAACCCGAGACTCCCACATTCGAAAGCCATGATCTTATCCGATTGATCACTGCCGATCCAAGTTCAGTGATATATGGATGAAATTCACATTATGTTATTGGGAACAACCGGTATGATATTGGACAGACAATTAATCCTCGCATTTCGCATCCTATGTCAGGCGCTAAAGATGGAGCAGGCTGAAAATTTTATCGAGAATGAAATAGGTGTCTAGTGCTTTGAAGACTTGTTAGTAGTGAACACACCTTAGTTAAAATGTGTAAATTTTTGTGCAATGCTGCACAACATCTATCTTGAGGTGGAATATTCCACAGTCCCGGTCATCGAGTGTTTTTCAGCGCCACAGACTCAGGGACTCAAACTATTAGCACAAAAGAAGTGTTTTTATTAAAAACAGTCCAAAACACCTCACCAGTTCTCATCAGCAAAAACGGGTGAAAAAAGAATCTAAAGCGATGCTTGTATGAGCCGATTCGTAACGACCCTGCTAACACAAACTGTGTTCATGTCCGAAGAATTGCTAAAAATCTTTCACAAAAATTTTCGTTTTTTGGCAAGGCGAACTGAAATTTTCTACAAAACTTTTCGTAAAATCAGGATACAACATTTTAGACAGATGGGTAAAGAAGAGATTTCGTTCGCCATAGTGACGAATAAAATCATGTTTGCATGTCCCAGATAACCAATGACGATGCAGCGAAGAGACCATTGGTATCTTTACATTAATGTAACGACCTCTCCTGAACCCCATGTTACCAGGCTGCAAGTCACTTTAAGGTATCAAACATATCGTTTTCAATACGCGAGTTCTTTTCACTAGCCATGATGAAGAAAATTTTCAAGAGGCTCATATAGGATGGATAATTCCTGGTCGACTAAAATAGAACCCAGACAAAACCGGACCACCGTACATCAATTCGCCAACAAGAATTATAGACAAAAAAGAAAACGCAAACCGTATATATTTGGCAGAATACGTTGTACAACCATCATAATTGTAAATATTGGTATTTGATAAAATGTGTGCCAAGTAAACTTGGAAATCACTTCATACAGTATTCCGGGGCTGCAATGAACCTTGAGGATTTGGCCAGTGGAATAATTTCAAAATATATATTTTTTTATATTTGCTCCATTTTGCATTACAAATTTAACTGCTTATCCCACTACACTGATGACCCAGATGCATTCGAAATACGAACAATAGGATGGTTTCCAAATCTATACAAAATATTCTCATTTACTTTTCAACTTCCCATTTACCAACTGACTAGTTAAACGCCACCTTAAAAATGCATGTCGTGATGTTAGGAAGCAATTGATTTCGCATTTTCTTGATCCCATCCATGGGCATCCCCCTTTATAATAGTGCAACAAGAGAACACAATTTTATTCACCATTTGCCACATGTAAATTCAAACCATGTTTCATACAATATCGAGCACTGCTTCAGTAGCTTAGTTTCGATACAGTACCACTGTTGCGTCTGCGCGAATTCGTCCCACCTATGCAAACTTTTGCTCAAAATTTGTTTTTAATCGCTGGGTTATTCATTTTTTTAAATGTACATTTTACGCACGCGATTAAAATACGCGCATTGTTTGGCATTCTTCTTTGAGCTTGTCTCCTTCCGGTCTATCCCCGTTTTGTTCTGTTCCAAATGCAAGTGGTTGGTATCACGTCTACCTTATTCTTGTTTTCGCCTCCAAAAACTGCTAATGCCGCGGAAAAACAGAGACATCCATGCATACTGTTGGTTGAAGGCAGTGGCGCGCCTTCCTTATCTCTTAGAGGAATAGTCAAACGGGTAAATGAAGTGGTAGATGCGAACAAATCCAGTGGAAACTGCGAGGACAAATAGTGTTGAACTGTGATATCAATAGTTTGAAACATAAATGGATTAAGTATAGATGTTGCAAGAAATCATGTCATTAGTAACTGAAACAGTCGCCTAGTATTGTGACCTACCGATTACATTACTAGGTTACGCCCAAAGCACTGTTACTCTAAAGGGCTGAGAAGGGCACTCAAAGCGCAGATGTCCCTTATTCTTGTTAGCTTTTATTTGACAAATCAGAATCGGTAAACATGGTAGACTATAAAATACTTGATTTTGTGTCCTGTAAAAACAGCCAGACACGACATTTACCCTGAGAATCTAATTTTCCAGTTTAAAAGTCATATGCTTAGTGTTTTCAATACAACATAATAGAGATGGTGCATGCAGTTTGTTAACCCTTAGGCGAGACAAGGTAATGATTATGCTGTCTGCTATAATGCTGTGGTCAATACCATACTGTTTGCAGAGAAACCTTATCCGCGATTGTATTCCTAATGGGCAAAAACCCTAGGTCCTTTTACTTTAGGCGAAGTGGGCAATAAGCTTAATTTCAATTAATCCCTCACGGCATCTTTTTTGGTACTTATTATCAGAGATATCCTAGGGATGGAATTTGCTGCACTTAACCCACTGGTTCATCAGTTTTCATTTGAAAGTCCTAATAACCATGTACGTTTCTCGCAGGTCTACTGGTCCCCACTCGTACAGTGACCGCTAGATACGTCAGATCAACCAACTGTCGCTTTTCGACTGTCTGGTGTATACGTTCCATTCATAGAAAAGCGGTGTGCATTCATACGGAAACCCACTGTCACTGGGAATGACACCTGAATAAACTTGATTAAGTAATTCAGGTCATCGTAGTGAAAACACACAGGTCTTCCATGTGGAAGGGCCTAAGTTCAAAACATGCACCACAGGCGAGATACATTGGGAGCAAAACCCAAGACTTGCACTACTGAAGTACAGAGTTGCCCGGCAGACCTAAGGTTGGCGCGTTGAGATTGGAGTCCGAAGGGCAGTCAGTCAAAACACGTGTCCAGTCCGCTTTTTAATAGTTTCGCTTCTTTCATTAATGAAATGATAATGCACTTCACTTTAAGAAGGGGATTGCGGTAGACAGAGAGGGTTGCTAAATGGAAAATTCGAAGGGTAGTTGGGGGGACTCCAGTCCACGACCTTCATGTTAAGACTCCTTGATTTTGACTTCTCGACGACCGCGCTGTGTTAAAGCGGCTAATTCTCGAGATCTGGTACCTGACCGACGAGTCTGGCAATCATCCATTGCGGCTTTCTAAAATCACATTGACTCAAGGTCTTACGCACACACAAAACTACACTGACCCATCCAGATCAGCGTTGACATCTGTAAATATACATACACACATATAGGTGACTACACTGTTACTGCATCGATGGGAAGTCGGTTACGGGCTCACTTATACTAACACACACAAGAACCACTCGAAGGGTTATGTGATTTGTCGAGCTATTACACACATATCCATGCCCACTATCACACAGTCCTTTAGAAACTGAGCAGTGAATGTCTCTAACATTTACAACGCATTCCGCCATAAAATCATCTGATCGCTAATAATAAAACCATACTACAAGCTGTTTATTACAGACGTAAGGCTTGCACGTGATTCAAAGATATATGACTTTGGTATTTGACTCAGGACTTTCCTCCTACCGGATTCGGAAGCCGCTATTGACAAGGTCCCTCATTAGACAGAACAAAAAAGATTCGAGGTAACCAACAATCGGGAAGAATGCGTTGTTCACTTCAGAGTGCCGAAATGGCGCCGATGAGCCAATAACAGCGAGTAAAAACCACAGCGGAAGTTGCCGATATACTAGATGCAACCAAACAAATGTCACAAGATTAAAGCCAAGATTCAGAACAGATCTTGGGAAAGACAATGCCTCAAAACCAATTTTCTCCAAAAGACCGATGCCACCTCAGAGACCTGGATAAACCTAGTTTTCTGATTATTTCTTTTCAACTTATTTGTGTTAAGCTTGGTATTTTGAGTGCAGAGACCTCATTAGGTGAGACGACATTTTTATTTAGTTTATGGTCTAAACATCAAGCTCGGCAGTCAGAATCTCACGACACTTGGAAGTCTGAGTAACGACCAACACAGATTTTCAAAGTCAGTGACATCCCAAATGTTTTAACCTGCAAAGCTACTTCGTGGTGAAATATTAAGCATCATTTTCTTTTTTCTTCTATCTTTTTTATCAGTCAGTGTATGACTAAAAAAGTGCGCTTTATAAACACCGGAAAGCAAACAAACCAAGGCATACATTCTTTATTTGTCGATCGATTAATTTACAGCAGTTAAGAAAATGTATTGCTGTACATCTGGCTATATACTTAAAAGGTGTACTGTTTATTTCAACGGTGCACATTAAAAGTATCTGTCATATAATTTGGGTTGACAAGAAAAAGTATGTCGTGTATATACGCAGAGACCGCCCAATAGCTTTTAGCAGGTGGAGGAGTTTGCCATTGTGTAAGCCATACCTAAACCAACCATTTTGATTACGAGTGACAGTTCGCTGTCCCTCGGTTTCTCGTAAATTAATTTCACGGTGACTGTTATTAGCTACTATTTTGCTTTTACTCTAAACTGGAACAAAATATGCGCAAATTACGTGCCCAATTAGGTTTATATTTTTTGACCCAGGGGTTTTCAAAAATGAACGTTATTTCTTTCAGGATAGTAACTATTTTTTCGATGTCATTGAGATTTTTTCCCCGATCTAATGTTATTACATCTGGGGTCATTAAAAGCGGCTCTGATATGGTTTACTGTTTCGGAGCACTCAATCGCCACGCTTTTCTTTCCATTGCTTTCACTCTTAGTAAGTAGGTCAGTCAACACAGTGGTTAGAAATCAAATACTGTGAATCAGATACCGCCTGTTCTTTTAGGAAGCGCGCATAGAATTGCATCCACAGTAATTGACCTGATCTGAACAGAGATACCTTCCATTTGGTGAGCAACATGACCAATAC
This sequence comes from Fasciolopsis buskii, assembly GCA_008360955.1. Lineage (NCBI taxonomy): Eukaryota > Metazoa > Platyhelminthes > Trematoda > Plagiorchiida > Fasciolidae > Fasciolopsis > Fasciolopsis buskii. The sequence goes on along the minus strand of LUCM01011178.1, from coordinate 145,382 downwards.
GTTTAGTTACATTTGTACTGTTTCATATAATTTCCGTGATAAAGAAATATTATTGAATTCAAAATTTCCAAATTTAGCAAAGCTTTGGAAACTGAATTTTTGATCCATGGGCTCTAAGCAGAAAAAGGATTATGTCGCATGCCAAAAACCTGCGGGCCTACATCAACAAAAACCTCACACACGCAAGAAGCTATTGCACATGATAAGATATGGACCAAGCAAAAACTGACTAGTTTGCGCCAATCCAGTTTTTGATAGGAGACTGTCATCAACAAAATATACCAAATGAATGTCTCCACGTAATGTATTTTGGATGAAATCATTGCCTATTTGCACCCTAGCAAAAACTACAAAACTACAAGCTCATTAAGTATCTTTACAATCACAGTGTCCCTGTCATTTGTTAGAACGAGGCATCCAATTTTATTGCAAAGTTTTGTATAGAATTAAATCTATAATTAATAGTCTATAGCTTTATCTTTTGCCGCGCTGCATACATTCTGCCGGTCGATCTGATGAAAGACCACGGGACTTGCATGCTATTACTCGTTGTCTGTCATCTTCAGGATGGATTTATTAGTATTCTGAAAGTAAATGTTATACTAACTGTTTTGCTGGTCCTCCTGTTAGAGCTCCCGCGGTGCCTTGTATCCGAACACAAAACACCTCAGTGACTTACTCACACTGGGAATCGCAATATGAAACATGCTTCTTATTTCAAATGAACATAAGTTTGGGCCACGCAATTTATCGAGCATTAAGCTACGTATTAGTGGTCGTTTTAATGGAAACTTTTCGTGTGCCTCAGAGTAGTTGATGCTGGTTGATAACGAGTTTGCCAGTAACCGCATTCACATTTGTGCCCTTTGGAACTCTAAATCTCTATTCCTGTGGTATTAATAATGACATCAAGAATGTGTTAAAATCACATCCATTTATAAGTTCTGATAGAACCTGCTGGTTAGATATGTTATCATCCACCTTCCACATTTGTTCCAGTATAACCACTGGACATCTGTGCACTTGATGGCAAGAATCTGTTGTAGCAGCTCTTGATTCTGCCGCATAAATAGAATATCTGTGTACTCAACAGCATGCATATTTTGATAAGATAAATCGACCGGTTAGTCCAGTCGACACACAAAGACATCAATGTCCTTACTTGAAGTGCCCTCTGTAAGACTCGCAACTCAATATACCTTAAGGCTCGATGGAGAAGGATGTGTCGCACATTGTGTGCTGTAGCTGCTGTAAAACGCTGAAGCAAGAGAACAACTGCGGTTGCGGGATCCATCGTTATTTGGGAGGCCGTGTTGTTTTCCAAAGGGCTGGAAGTATCCAGGATATCTGAAGCTTGACTTATTTTTTATGCACTCCTAAAAGTTTTCTGCATTTATTCAAAGTTGTTAACTTAGGGCATTCTCCTCCCTGGTGCGCCAATGATTATAGTGTCATCACTAGATGACAGCACGCAATCAAGGTGCTGGCGTTGTACGTCCCACGGTTGGTTAAGCAGAGCCCGAAGGTATCTGGTATAGTTTTACCTAACTCGTATGGTCTATGACCTAAGCAGTTTGGGATAATTTTGTGGAGTGAGGTTCATGTTTGCGCGCCCTGCGCTGAAACAGACTCCCCGAAATATCTGGGCATGATAATAAATTTCTCCTCCTTTGAAAACCGAGATTTGGAGACAACAAAGAAATTCTCATTTTCACGATCCATCAGCCATCTGAAGAGGAGGAAAAAATAGGATTGACGGAACTAGTGTGCACAGCAACTAATGAGGAGACGAAATCACGGTGGCAAAAAAAATAGGTATGGTCGGGTAGCCTAAACGCAACGCATGTACAGTCCATTTTACAATGGAACCAAAGACAGAGTTGTTCAAAATTTGTTCTTACTGAAAGATGTATGTGCTTGCAGATGGGAGAGATAAATCAAAGATATTGCATAAATTATTAGACTTGCAATATAAACTTCTATAATTTCCTCCGTTTGCTGATCGGGCCCCTTCGAGGGTTTTCTTTCGCTATAATGGCGTTTCCAGGGACGCATCTAAGAGTATTACAGTTCCACAAGCTGTAAAATTATATTCCCCAAATCTGAAGATGAGGATCGTTCGTTGGCTTGTTTGTTGTTCCAGAGTAAGATGCTTTGGGGACACGCAAATATGATTGAGAGCAGATGTTTGTTCTGTTCTTTAAAGTTCTTTCAAGAGGTGTAAGAAAGACTCAAACGGAATAGGGTTAAATTCACCTAGTTTCCTTTGTCTACGGATGTCCACCGGGAGATGCAACAATGAACGAACATTTAATGTTATCACCTGGACATCGTAAATTTTAAGGTATATCAATACAACGCGATATGGCATTTGTTTTGCTGTCTTAACCGTAGCTCCATCGTTATCATAAAGTTATGTGTAGGTAGCCACTGGTAAAGTGAAGGATTAATGGCGGTGGACATTTGCTAGTTGGGATTTAAAGTTTCGATTCCTAATTACAGCATAAATTGTCTGAGTTTTGTGGCTTTCTAAGTTTTGTAATCGTCTACTCCTCTATATTTCATGTAAAATTCAAAAATGATCTTGTCGTAGTCGATGGAGGTTGGCCTTTGACCTGCTGACACGGATCTCCGGATATTTTTGCCCCCATGTTCAGATTTCTACAAGACGAGACACTATACTTAATCAAATACAAGGAACTCAGTCTACAGGAACAAGTTTTATCATATCATAAGGACAACACGGACAAGATGATCTGTTGTTTTCCAGATCTGTCTTTTCTATTGGCAAAGTTTGCAGATGTTGCGTTGTGTATGTTGGAAAAAACAAACCTTATATTACTAACGAACTACTTGTAATATATAAATATCGCAGTTCTCGTATCCAGAGATGAGTTTGTTACGTTTAACATTTGCCCATACGCGACGCTGGCAGATTACAGCCACTAACTTCATTCCCGTGGAATGCATATATCATACGCAAGGCGTATCCAAGCCCCCCAAAGTCCATATCGAGCAATTTTCTCAGTTAGAGGACAACTGCCTTCCTCAAGCAAACCAGAATGCACCTTGTTATTGCACCTACGACGTTCTTAGCTGACACCAGCAATGCTTTGGAGAAGTCGGTGGCCAAACACAAAAGTCGCCAAGCATCCTCAAAGCGAATAGGCCGGGTCTCGAAACCGTAAAGAATAACGAATTGTGGTACTGTACACCCTTCTTCTGGGGAAAGCCAAATAATATGACATCGCCTTAAGTGTCGCAAGTTTCAGAAAACTGCTTTTGCCTTTTGAGGTTCGTGATGTGGCTTTCTCCACAGCAATTTATCCATGTGTGGCCAGACTATCGAAGTACTTGTATTTATTTACGATGTCTAACAAATTGCAACAAAATGCCATTGCCGGCATAACCTGAAGCAAGTGCCAATCTTGAGGAGATAACCTGCATTTTAAAGAAGGTTCAGTTGCTTCACAGAAACAGGCATTGGCATATTTTAATTATATTGCATTGCATGAAATGCTATCGTCATAAGATTTCAAGAATTCTATAGGTCATTGCGAGGCCCTGTGCGTATCCAAGCGTCAATATAATCCAGAAATAGTACCCACTTAGTCCCGAAGTCAAGCTCAAAAGGGATGAAAAGTGGTCCATAAAAGCGCCCAAAAGAAAAAAAAGAAGAATGATTTAAAGTCCGACTAAGCTGCAGCACTTTAAATAACTTGACATTGCTGAAGTGCGGGACAGCCTAATACAAATGGACGCGTCGAAAGTAGCGGGGTATGATGGGACCCACCCAGCGATAGTAAAGCCGCAGGCGGAGTACCTGGTTAAACCTTGCACCCAGCTTTTTAACGCATCGCTGGACAAAGGGCGGTACCCTGCGGACTGGTTGACGTCGACCGTCAAACCAATGCATAAAGTCGGGGACAGAGACAATTGTAATATTTACAGACCGGTGATCTTGACATCCACCATGATGAAAAATCTTGAAAGAGTCCTTCCTCACAGGATAGACAGACATCTAGAGGCTAAAAAGTTAAGGATGATATAGCAGCACGGCTTTTGGCACAAACCTTTCTGTATGACCAACCATATAAGCTTCCTGGACGAAGTAACAGGAATAAATGACAGGGGCAAAATGGTAGAAGTCTGCTATCTGAACTTTCAGAAGGCCTTTGATTCCGTGAACCACAGGCTTCTTGACCAGAAAGTAAAGGCTTTCTGGTTGGCAGCTAAAGTGAGCAACTGCATGGTACAACTGTTGAAGGATAGCTCTTTCAGGGTAAGAGTCAGGGGGTGTCCATCGGACAGAGGACTGCTATACGTCGGGGTGCCTCAGGGGTCTGTCTTAGAGCCACTGCTTTTCCTCATATATGCCAACGACATAACTGATAGATTGAAAGATCCGTGTCTCATGTTTGCCAGCGACATCAAAGTATTAGGGACAGCAAACAGCGAGGCTATTCAGAGGGATCTGAATGAAGCTTACCAGTGGTCGGTGAGCTAGGATCTTCTGTTGAACTTGGACAAATGTCAGCGGCTCATGGAAGGAGAAGCAAGTTTCCCTCGTCACATGGGTCCACCAGAGCATCAGGTCGCAATGGAGCAGACTCAGCAAGTAAGAGTCACTGGGATAATGGTGAGCGCAACCTTCAAACCTAGTCTGCAATGTCAGAAGGCAGCCAAAAAGGCTTGGGGTGCCCTACACCAAATTAAGAGGGCCGTAGGATCTAGGACGTCTAATGTTCTTATGTTTAAGGCATTTGTCAGATTGCACTTGGAATATTCTGTCCAGAGGTGGAGAACATATTTAGTAAGAGATAGTAAAGTGCTGAAACAGGTTCAACGTGTTTTTACACGGTGGTTTGGGTAGTTGAAGCACATGAGATATGAGCAGAGGCTCAGGGCGTTTGGCTTGTACTCACTGTAAAGACGGGGAAAGAATTGACTTAATGCAGACGTTTAAGATCAGTAAGGGTCTGGCCGAGGTAGGGGATCACAGGGAGCCCCCGTCCAGATAAGGGGGAATGACAAACTTAGAGGTAACGGGAAAACGACGGTTCCTGTGCAAGTAACCACCGGGTTGAGGAGAAAATCGTTTGCCACACGAGTGGTAAACGGCTGGAATAAGTTACCGGAGGAAGTGGTCGAGGTGGAGTCAGTGCGCGAATTCAACGGGCAACTGGACAAAGCATGGCTGGATTTGTTTGGAGAGGACAGTGTGTGAATTGTGGGGTTGAGGAGATGGTTGAGAGGGAAGCATCTCATTAATTGTCTCCTCTAAAGTAGGAACTGAAGAGGGTTTTTTACACTCCTGATGTCGAAACATCGTCAGATCCAAGGAGCTCTCGGTGCGAGAACCTGGACAATCAGGCATCTCGCCGTATAGTCCTGTAATCTAATTGGAACTGTAACTGGAAGCCGTCACGTTAACTGCAAATTAATTGTAAAAAATTCTCAAGAAAATTGAAACTTTATGAGAAAGTACTTTAATTATAAGGAAAAATTGTCCCCTAAAACGTATTAATATTTAGCTCATTAATTTGGAAGTTTTATTTTTTCCATTAGAAATTTGTGACGCTTTGTATGCACTCGAATTTCGTTTACTATTTTTTTTATAACAAAAGTCTAATTTGATTCATCAGAAACCCCGGAATGAGACAAACGCCATTTCCGGGGCGATTAAACAGAAATCGTACTTCCTGGGTAGGCTACCAACACCAAGGTTTATTTTGGCTGCATTCAGAATGTAATTAAAGCGTAAACTATACTGACGAAAGGCATCAAATAGTGGTCCAATAAAGATTGACATCTTGGGACAATTATATATTGCATGAGCAGAAACGTCCGGAAGAAACATCACCACGAATTGCCTCCATGGCGTGGACAACTTCACTAGACGTTTAGACACCTCGTATTATATTCGTCGACAGCGGTACTAATGCACAAGATGCTAGGGATATATAAACGTATACATTTATATATATCAATGTATACGTACATAAATATGTGTGCATGGGTATTTACCGATAGATGTAACTCAATTTTTTTCAGCCTTTCCGAATTTGCTTTCACTAAGCTATAAACTTTAAATTAATAAGAATAATCTGATCTGTCACAACTGTGATATATATCGCTATCCGAAATGGAAAACACAAGATAAGAATCATATGAAGTGAAGGCCAGTAAGCAAATCATTCAGCAGTAGCACTTCAGCAATCAACTCAACTATTGCAGCTGACACCATGTTCGATGATTGACGGTGGCGGCTTACAGTGTACTCGATACACGAGAGATTTAAAACCCCGCGTTTATGGTTGTCATGTTGTTTCAGTGCCTTGATATATTCTAGTTCATTTCCAGTTCCAGTTAAAATGCAAGACTATACAGCAAAATGCCTAATCGTCCATGTTCTTGCACCGAGGGCCCCTTGGACTTGATTCTGCTAAGACAACAGAAGAGTGGGAGCCCTTTCCAGTTTCTAGGGTGATAGTGTTAATTTTAAATTTGACCCCGATTCTAACTTCTATCAGTCCCATGAGGAAAAAATTGATAACATGTTTTCCTCTCTACCTCATCCTCAGTCCACCGATTCACATGGTGTCACCTATAAACACAGATTGAAATACATTGTCTAGTCGCCTTTGCTTTGGCGCATTGACCCCACCTCGGCCGCTTTCTCCGGTAGTTGGTTCCAGCCATTCGCCACTCGCAGGGCAAACGATTTGCTCCTCAACTCAGTGATTACTTGTTCTCCCGAAACCGTTTTTACATCCTCCCTAAGTATTTTTTCCTTTTATCTGGAATAGGGCTCCCTTTGAGCTATATTAAGTCACCTCTTTCCCTACGTCAATGGAGTGATTAGATGTCAGGCGCCATCAAAAGTTGCTCATTCCTCATAGGCCTCAGATATCCGATTCAACGTGTTGAAAAAGGCTGAACAAGTTTCAGCATTTTCCTATCTGTTGCCGTCGCAAAATTTGGCTGGGTAGCAAAGCTGTGCCTCGTTATCTGGCCGGGTTCCTCAGAAATAAGGGTTATTTGGCGAAGATGAAGACTAATATGGATATGGTGTCGGGGTGGAGTGGATGGAGAGATGTAAGTAACAACATTCAAAAGTCAAAATAATGCTGAAGATAAAACAGCGTGAAACCTTCAAGGTTGCACCAAACTAAACACGGGACGAAATTATTTGTAGGACTGTAGACGGAGAGAATATGGAATTCACAAGAGTGGTCAGTGGACTTATACCGCTGGGAGCGGAGTGACATGTGTGGTGGTAATTAAACGGGTACTTGTAAGGTTTGCAATCAATCCTTAAATACGCTTGCCACGAATGACCTGTGTTATCCTTGTTTAGTATCGGAGATTTCCCGCGGCGGAGTGGTCTGGAGGTTCGGAGATTGCGCGGCATTTCAGTAGTGTTAGCAACTGTTTTGGCCAATCGTAATGGCTAATGTGACATGAGGTACCCGGGCGGTCATTTAAGTGACTTTGTTTGTCTTAGGGTTACGCGGCCCGGTAACAGCATCAGATCCGGATAGCAACTTCCGGAACGAGATAAGCGACAAGCACATCGGATGGAGTGGTGCTTTCAGCGAGAGTTTGCATGCGTCTGTGGTCGCTAGCGAGCCTGGAGAAGAGCCGGAGAGGGAGCGCAGTCTGAAATTTTTTCCAGCTTAGTGTTAAGGTGAGTAAACAGAAAACGGAAACAGCGATAACATCCGGTTTCTTACAGAAATTACAGGATACAGACGACTGTCTTGAAATATGCAGGGAGGAGTGTTCCGTTGACGGGAAGTGTGCAACGATTTTGCAGTCTTCTCATTCGCCTTAGAGTATATGGCACAGTCAGTTCTATGCTGTTTGGTTCTTATTTGTAACGCGTTCTTCTTCCACCTTCTGACATCTTCGCAGATGCAGATTACATTGGTTTGATAGTACTGCTAGCGCAATGGTTAGAAAAAAAGCCACCCTTTGTCCTTTTTGGAATTCGTCTGGTCAATGGGCCAGGTGTACATGCTACATGGAATCGGTTATGACTGATCACGTGATCTACCACCATGATATACTACTCCCAGTTGCCAGGAAAGGGCACAAATGAATGGATTGCGGATGGCAGAATGGGCTGCATGATCGTACAGAAGTTCCCACGAGAAATTCTAGAGAGGAAGGAAGGGATAAGCAAGGGGATATTGGTATCCATAATTTGTGTTTGAACAGGACGATAGCAATATATACCGCGTGGTAGCTCCAGTAAGCGTGCATGAGTAATTAAGGAAGAAAAACGAGGGCAGTTGTTATGGACATCAGCATACGTACCAGGTGCGCGGTTGGGAGAGGCATGTTGGAAAATAGAAGCGTGGGTGGCGAAGCATAAATGGACAGTCCGATGAGCCACTTCCCGAGAAAGTCCAACAATGCAGCCAGATGCTTATTTGCGGATCAAGGAAGGTGTGGATTTCCCCCACAGCACATCAGATGGAGTGGAGCCTTCGGCGGGAGTTTGCGTTGCATCTGTGGTCACTGGCAAGTCGGAAGAAGAGCCATTCGTTCATATCAACCTTGGCGAGGTCCTTGAAATCCAAGTACAACTGAATGCATTTGGCGATCATGTTGTTGCTCATGTTCAAAGGAGGATAGTGCGGCAGCAGATCTACATCCTTTTCTTCAGTCGCGACGTTCATTAGGAGTGGTGCACATTCAGTCCTATACATACTAATCTCTTTGTATGCTGGTGCATGACAGTTTTATCCTCCCACTCTAGGACTTATTCTCATGGACTCCCGGCGTACAGGCTTTATTTTGTCAGTTGATGTGAAGCAATTTGCATTGGTCACGAGCAGCACCCTTAGAGAGAGATTTACTGCTTCCTTTACGTCTTTGAGGCGTTTGTTCTTCTCCTCTTCGTCGGAACTTGGGGGGCGGTACACACATACCAAGTGGCCCATCATCATTTTTGATGGCAGGCATAAAGGTGCATGTCTGAAAATTCTAGGCGTATTTTTTAACTTCGTATTCTAGGTGAAGTTTTAGTACCGTAACAAGGATGGCCAAACCATGCCTATAAGATCCTTCCTCCTGTTGAGCCAATAAACCGCAAGTTTTTCAGCTACTACTCGGTTATATGTTCATCGCTGAATAACCAAATTTCCGTAGGTCTGATAGTCAAGGCTTGACGACTATCAAGGAAATCAACCAGCTCCACCCACCTACTGCGTGCACCGCAATAGTCCTCGTGGATCTCGATTGTATTAGCCTAGTTAAAGCCATGTTTAGCACCTGGGGATTTTTACATGCCGTAATGCTGCTCAGAACTCGTTCACGGTTTTCTTCTTTTCCTTATAGTTTCGGAACCCCATTTACGTTGCGTATGTTTCACCGTACCCTGACTAGAGAAGCCAGTCACAGACTGCCGTGCATCGGGTTCCGCCCTCGTGACCTGGCTAGCTCATGCCTTATTTTTTAGCACATCCCGGAAACCTGTTCATGCTTAGCGAGAAATGGCTGACTTGTGGGGGTCTTGAGAGACGGCACAAAAGTGTGAGATAGTGGCCAGCCACCGGAGTACCTGCTGCACCATTGTGAGCGGAGGGTGAGGAAGCGATCGAAAAGTTGTGCGCTCTCACCCAGGATTGGGTGTGGAACAGCGCGGGAGATTTTAAATTTTCTTCTTGGGCGTCCGTATTATTACTTTCGATCACCGTTGGATGGGCTATTTGCGGGCCTCAAGACTAGTCACTCATGCGCGGTTCCATTCCCTGGTTTCGCAGTGTGCATGAAAGATTGCATTATGGCAGAAGCAGCACAAGACCGATTGCAGTTCGTTCGCCATACCTGAACAGATGATGAAGCAGCTACCACATTCCTTGCAATGGAGCAGAGTAGAGACCTTACAGAGACTAACCCAGAACGGGAGGGAACCAAGGTTTGGAGAACTGACCGAGTTCATGACATTAACGGCCAAATTAGCTTGGAGTCAGTTTAGGAAGTAAGGAGAGAATACCAGGAGGAGCTTCAGTTCTTGTGGGACCTCGCGGGAGGATATGTCCGAGCTACAACATGCACCTCACAATGCAGAGCGCCGAGTGGTGAGTGCTGTAATCGGTGTGGTGTAAGGAAAAGCATCATGTGGCAAGGCAACATATAGTCATTAATTCCTATCTAGTACGAATTTCCGACACAGTTCGCGTCGCAAAGCGACATGGCGCTCTAACTGGACAGGTACTCTGAGTCAGAACTGTAGATCACACTGGACAACGTACGTCGAATCGGACTATGCGTTAGTTTTAATGCGATTTCTGCTGCAGCTGAATGGCCATCGATGCAGGCCATAAACCCGATTGGCTGTTGAACGTTTGTCTGATTCGGCTGTTCGTAACAGCTACTAACAGAAACTATCCGAGGAACTAAGAACTTCGACGAGCAGCAATGTAGACTATCAGTGGGATCAAATTAAACAGTCCATGCATTTGGCAGATTTCGCCTGCGGTCCTAGATCTGGTGTTCATAAAAAACACAGGATCTCGCAAGGGTCGCTGGGCCTACTAGAACAAAAACGCGGGCTGGCTAGCTGCAAGGAAGTGAATAATATTCGTCCGTAGTTGCAGCGTTAGTTGACGATAGGGCTTAGGAATTACTATGAAAACTGGTGGGTTAACGTAGCCAAAGAGATGGAAGTGGCGTCCGCTTCAGGTAACAGTCAAAGACTTTAAGCTTATACGCGACAGCGGTGGGCGGCGAACTTCGGTTAGTGAAGTCGTGTGCGATAGGGCTGGAGAACTCATTCATGGTAGATAGGAAAGACTGGACCGTTGGGCAGAGCATCGCAAGAAACAGTTTAGCTGGCTAGACGCTAGCGTATTGAGTCCGACGTTTACATCTGTGAATCCTTGGGAGATGTCACTTGATCCCCATACGGAAGTGGAAGTGCAGTCGAATATTCGGCTTCTGAAGAGAGGAAAAGCTGCCGGTCCCGACGACCGTCCGTCAGTTCTTCTCAAATTGGGTGGAAAAGTGCTGATGAGATCACTTACCTCTTTGCTTCGTGATATTTGGAACGACAAGCGTATCCCGCTATCGTGGGGTGAGTCACTAATTGTACCCATCTTCAAGATGGGTACACGGAGTGACTGCAGCAATCATCGTGGGGTCAGTTTAATTCCCATACTTCCTAAGGTGACAGCTTCGATAATGCTGCGCCGTTTGGCACCGATTCGCGAGAGCAATATCCGCGAACAACAGGCCGGATTTCGGCCAGGTCGAGGTTGCATCGACCAAATATTCACTCTCCGACAGATACTCGAAACGCGCCACACACACCGCCGCCCTACGGTCATAGTCTTTCTGGACTTGAAAGGTGCTTTCGACTCCGTGGATCGAACAGCACCACTAGGTGCTATGCCAACTAAGTTTGTGAACCTGTTGCGGGCATTATACTCGCATACCTATGGTCGCCTTAGGGTATACGGTGAACTATCAAGTTCATTTGAAACGACTAGTGTCGTTCGACAAGAGTGTCCCAGCTTTTCCTTCCTGTTCAACTTCGTCATGGACGAGGTGATGGAAGATGCTTTAGGAGGTCTTCGGGATGAAGGAGTCGAACTGGGAAGTGGAGGACAGTTGTGCGACCTAGATTACGCAGACGACGTCGTGTGCCTGTTCGAGTCTGTGGAACGTGCACAACGGGTACCAGATAGACTGTCGAAATCGGTTGCTCGGTTTGGCATGTGCTTTACACCTTCAAAGTGCAAAATACTGTTACAGGACTGGACGACAGCAGCGCCGAACGTGATATTGGATGAAGAAGAAAAAACGACTGCGGACCGTTTCACCTATCTTGACAGCTGCGTGTCAAGTGATAGTAGCTCGGGAGTGGAGATAAATACGCGTGTATCCAAGATTCGAGCAACTTACGCTAAAATGGAGCACCAGCCTGATATTTCACTGAAGTTGAAAAGTCGTGTGTACTGTGCCGCAGTGTGTTCATTTCTGTTGTACGGTTGCGAGACATGGAGTATGCTTGTGGGCGATGTTCGTCGGTTTTCGACAACCCATGTTTACGTAATATGTCTAGGATTGGATGGAGTGACCGGGTGAGTAATATTGAGGTTAGGTATCTGTTATTGGGTGCCACTTCTGAAAATAGCTTGTTTCAGTGTATGAAACATAGTAGACTACGTTGGTTGGGTCACGTGTTGCGTATGACGAACACTCGTCTACCATATCATGCCCTAATTTATGTTCCTCCCAAGAAATGGAAGAAGCCATGTGGAGGCCAACAGATGACGTGACAACGTGGAATGAGAAAATGTGCTGCGAACTTAGGTAAATTAGGTACATCCTTTCTTCGTGGTTGAGGTCCGAAAGACTGGTCAACTAGGTGGCTGGAGACACTGAAGGATGTGGCAGTGTACCGTGAACAGTGTCGATCGTGCTGTCATTTTCACTGGAATCAGAATGATTGAAAACACGTGCGTTTTTACAGTTAGACTGTTTTTCGTATGTTGGCTGTATCAGTAACTTATCTTCTCCCACCTGTGTAGGTTCACTTCCAGTTTCCGTTGTATATTCACTCTTTATATAGAAACGTGTAGCTGTGTGGAAATGGCAGCGGTCAGTGATGCTTGCCTTGCTGTTTCACGCTGAACGATGATGCCTAACATTGCCTTCAAAGACGAAGTCCGGAGACTAGTGCCTGTGCGACTCAAATCAAATCAAATGTGCGACTCGGGGCTACGAAGTGGATTTACAAATTTGGTAACTACTACAGCAAGGTTTCAAAAACCTACGTGTGAGCCAACACCGTCACATAACATTATGGCCCATGGTAATAGAGGGTTGCTGGGTTCTACGTCAGGTTTAACCGGGCTAAATCCCCCCTGTTTTGATCTTCTCAGCCTTGGAACCTTTCCTCATGGATTCTTCTCCCGGCTACTTACTTTGACGACGTAAGTGATCTTGCCTCTATGCCGGGTATTGCCAGAACTAGTTTCTCTCTTCGCAAGCATTTCGTCAAAGGACACATTTGAGGTTTCTCTTAATATTCCTAACCATCCACATTGGGCCCCACTCGCCTGTTTAGTCCAATCCGGTAAGCTCCTTTCCATTGACTACCGAGCCCAATTTCAATTAAACAGTTGTCCACGTCACGCAGACGAACTGATCCGCTTAAAAGTCAAATGTCCACATTAAGAGATTTCATGCAACACACATTCATGAAAGAACAGTACGGCTTAGAAGGATATGGAGCCATACGTACATGATGTGCTCTGTGGCATAAGCAACCATCTTCCATGTGACTGCTTATCCATTCTTTGGTTCCCTTTAGTCAGTACACGCAAAACCCCAAATCACTGCGGCATGTTTGCCTCAGCATCTCCGAACGTGAAAAAAGGCCACTTCAAGCAGCTGCAAAAATATATATACAAAGCAAAAAATTAAGTTCAGGCGAAGGAACTATGAAAAGCACTTAGATGGACCCAACTATTTCTCTTTTAGGAAGAAAATTCTGTTGGGCTCAGTTTGAGCCAAGCAACAAAAGTAAATTTGAGCCGGAAGGGAATGGGCCATTTTCCCATAATGTATATGTATGCAATCAGTGCAGACTTAACAGCAACAAAAGTGGAAACTCCACACAGCCCTTGTTTGCTGGATAAGCATCTGGCCTCTTTAGAAATGACGTACCGAACTGTCCACTTATGCTTCACCACCCACCCCTCTAATTTTCAACTTGCCCTTATTCCCCAACCGCACATATGGTACGTAAGCTGACGTCTAAAACAACCGCCGCCATTCTTCTTTCTTAATTATCCACGCACGCTCAATGAAACTGATGTGATGCAATTTGCTACTATCCTGTTCAGGCACAAATTACTGATTCTAACTTCCTCTTGTTTCTCCCTTTCCACTTATGTATGAACAACTTTGGCAGTCCCTGTCATAGCTTCTAGTCCACGCTGCCGTCCGCAATTAATTTCATTTGTGGTCTTTCCCGGGAGTTCAAACTATCAACAAACGGTGGTAGCCTGCACATGATCATTTATAACTGGTGCTCGTCTCATCTGCAACGGGCCCGTAGGCCTGACACATTCCACAAACGGAACAAGTGGTTACTTTATTTCCTAACCGTTGTGGTAGTTATCCTACAAGGCTATAGCAATCTGTATCTGCGAAGATGTCCAAAGATGATTGATCCACACGCTGCGCATAAGGACCATACAAACTAAGACTGATTGGGCCATGCAAATTATACGAAGTAAGCAGACAGATAGTTTGTTGCACACGCCTCGTCACTGAAACACTCCCTTCTTCTGCGACTCTTAAGACAGTTGTTTGGGCCCTGTAATCCTCGTGAGAAATGACTGTTACTGCCATTTTCACTTTTGTTTTCTCACCATAATACCAACCGAAGCAGATCCCAAACCACCCCATCTCTTCTTCACCGGTTTTTCTTTGGCCTCGCAAAGATCAAAATACGGATGCACCGGATAACAGGAAGTGCAGGTGCAACAAACAGCTTGTAACCGAAAGCATCCCCATTCCATGGGCTGAATGCCTACGCCTGCTAGATGGGTGCTATCCAGATTTGGCACTCCAATATCGGCCCATTTTTTATCTTTTACTTCATTTTTAATAATGAAACAGCGAAGTCCATCAATTTTCAGGAAGGGAGCCGCGGCCAACAGAGGGCTGCCAAGTGGGGAAGTTGACCGGCTGTGGAAGGATTCCAACCCGCGACCTTTATGTCCAACCTCTGCGACCTTATCCTTGTGGCCACCGCCGGCCAATCGGAGATCGTCCGAAGATGTCCCCATTGGCAGAAACTACGCATCCGAGCGATCGCAATAAGAGATCTTTGCAGGCCTGAACCCGCCAATCTGCAAAGACGAGCTTTCGCCCGGGGCCAAGGAATTCCTGATCACAATGGTCCCGGCGCCAAAGCAAGCCGAGACATGCCACAGGCAGCTCTGGGAACCTCCTCACAAATGAATCATTAAGACTAGCCATAACACTGTTAATATTACAGCTAGAATGTCCTGCAACCACTCAACGTCCAGACCCTTACTGCCACAGAATACCGAAATCTCCAACATCAAAAACGACAACAGGCAGGCCATTGATGGCAAGTGCATTTAGAGACTGATTATACTTCTTACAAGAACTCGCTTTTATCTCGTCACAAATCGTAATCTTGTTTTGTCTTAGCCACATGAGTCCAGTGACAACTATTGTGACATCCGCTGTCTCTCTGCCCAAAATTATTTGCATGATTTCATCCCTTAAATAGTTTGGTGCAACCTTGAATACTTCCCGCTGCTTCATCTTCAGCATTACATTGATTCTTCAATGTTGTTGAATTCTACTGTGCTATCCATCTCGTATGACGTCCAGTCTGGTTTTCACTCATTTCTATCCCGTTATCACATCCATGTTGTTCATCATCCTCACCGTATAATCCTCTTGACTTTTGTGGAACCCGGCCATATGACAAAGTCCATCATTGCTTCCCAGTCAAATTTTGCTCCCGCGATATGCATCTTTGCTGCATTTAAACATGAAACGATTCCAATTGCACGATAACTAATAAGCCACGGAAAGTGTTGGCGAAAGTTCGTTTAGTTTTTAATTAAAACTCGAAAATTCGTGCCTGGCACATCACATTGCAGGTTCTCATCATGGGAGCACACACTGGAATTTCATGCATGGGTTTTAATTTTCGTGCTTCCAATGCGCCATCCCTGCACGAAATGGATTCTGCACATTCCTCCCGGAAGTCGAGACATATATAATATTTATTTCTTATTTATTTATTTATTTATACCATGCAGCAGTGCATTTGCATCACTCAATTCACCACTATCAGCCACGTTGTTATCTGCCGCTCAGCTAAATAGTTACTCCACGATGGCCGGAGAAACTGCGCATGGTCCTGGATTGCGCCTCTTAGCGCCGTGGACGGTCGCTAAACGACATGTATCACCACGGTCTACACAAAAACGGCAAATATCAAGGGAATATTGCACCGGTTTCGAAAGGAATGAATCGCCATTTTAGCCGACGTGGAAGAGACGCTTATGCGAATGAGGATATTCCAAATCGAATGGGCAGCATACCAATTCGCGTGGTGACCACAAGCAGACCTGTAAAACGAGCCTCATGAATACGAAGTGACAGTACGTCCGTTTGGAGTGAGGCCTTCCGTTTTTTGTACCAACTGCGTTTTACTCAAAACTGCCGACATTAGCTATGAGAAACCTGCGCCTTAGACGATAGGGAACAGCTTCTACGTCAGTCAGAAGACACATGGAAACTGCCTGCGCCCTGGCGGCCGCCTGGGCACAGTACTGGTGGCTGGCAACGAGGAGGGCCAAGTCCTTTTTAGAGGATGGAGTCCAAGTCCGTATTCAGTTGTTTAAAAATTGTTTGAACACCACCTTTTACGAAGGAGGGATGCCTGCAGTTTCCAACAGCATATGGAGGTCAACACCTAAGTAGCCCCTCCCTGATTTTTGAGTACAGACATTGCACTGTTCAACCACCCTGTATTCTGCTGTCACAACTATCCTCGAATCCGTGACTTGCCGGATCGTGCCTAAGGAAAACTTCACTATCTCATCCATTGCAGCCAATTAAGCTGAAGTATTGGTTCGTGTGATTCTGTTGCTTTCGGTTAGTAGCATACCCATTGTACAGCCTATTCAATTATTTTTAACATCTCTTGTCAGCCCGTTATAATTAATTGTTCTGATGGAATTCACGTGAAATACTGTAGGAGCCCAAAGACTGACCCTTGATGCCTATAAGTGCAATGAACTTGTTTCCTACTCTGACAGAGAGGATCTACCCATTAAGAATTTCAAATCAATTTAGTACTGATCTTCGGATTTCAAGAAAACTGGATTTTGAGTGTTAGAGGCCGTTAATTTTATCAAATGAAATGCCTTGCCAAAGTCTAAGAGCCCATTTCCACCACGTCCCCTTCATCAAGCCTCGCAATGACCTAATCTAAGAACCCTTTTTGGGTTCGAGAATCAAGATCTCCTCTTCGAAAATTCATGCTGCGCTTTGCACATAAATGAGTACTGTGTGAGGTGGTCACTGACGTGCACGCTCAAGAGTCTCTCAAGGCGCCCACATAGGAAGCACTTGAGAATCAAAGGATCGACAGTTTTCTCCTGCTTACGCTGACCCCCTTTGTGAATATTTAACATAGCTGCTACCGTCTAGTCCATTGATGATCTTCCCCGGATCATTGAGGCATGGAAAAGGCTACATGGTGTTCGGGTCAGCGGACACTTCCACTGATTTCGCCAAAGCGTTTGATCGAGTGCTACAAATTCCGCTACTGTGTTAACTAGAGCCTTAAGTGATTTCTGGTTAGCTGTTAACTCTTACAAGAATTATTTTTGTAGACTGCACCCGCGCTACAAATCTTCAATCCTTAACGGAGTGCCGCAAGAAAGAGTTGCTATTTTCCAACACACGGAATTCAAGCAACACGTAGCCAAATTGATGCCAATCTCAAATCAAAACAAGACTGATCCGCAAGTTTCTAGGGTACTGACCCGATCATCACAGACGCCCCGGATAGTTCTCAGAACATACCTAAAAACTATCCCAAACATAGCTCTTTGAAACAAGAATTGCATTGTTTTTCGAATTCGACTAAAATCGGTTTCTATAACCCCATGGACCACCAATTTCGGGTTTCTTAATCGTATGGCGCAACCTATCTATTCGCCTGCATGGGAGTCCTAGAACAAACTTAAATCCCGCGGCCTAATACACTCCTTAACGGCCTGACGTGCACTTATATCATTCTTAGTACACCATGCGCATAACTTGCGCCCTAGGAAACAAACAAAAATTCGCGGCATATCTTGGTGTTTTATTACCAAAGTTGGGAAATAAAATATCCAGTAAGCAACGATTTTCTTGTGTTAGTCGGTTTTTATTGAAAAATTTACAAATTTTTGTCGATCTGAAGACGAAAATGGGAAATGGCATTGTGAATTTACCGTATCGAGGAAGCATATTTATTTTTCCAATGTAAACTGATAGATTAACAAAGGTTATGTGACTGCAGAAATAAAACCGCGCGGTACATATATATATATATATATTTACGTTCGACAGCTAGCCCTAGTTTGAATCGAAACGTCTCAATTAACGTTATAACTCAGTGCACGCCTTGTTACTCCTAATACAATCACACACGTCGCGATGGGCTCCATTTCGGATGCACATATATCTGATTTCTTTGAAAGGAGCTGATTACTGACTGAACTTATCAGGGAACATTAAACATCAATGCTCTTTGGGTTACCCAAGTTGCCTTGAGCGGAATACCTGGACACCACCTCATTTTTTCTCACGGTTTTTAAGATAGCTCCCAGTAGCCCATACGGCATACGACATCTAAGGATTAGAAGCCCAAAGTTGAATTTGCCATTCAACAACTTGCAAAACAACTTGTACCAGACGAAGCCATTTTTCCATAGGCACCTTTCATATTTGGTTGACCAAGTACGGATGTTGTCATCAACTAACGAAGGACATCGCTAGTTCCATCACCTGTAGGTTCATCAGGAATATTACCCTGAAACGTAACAGAATTTTAGGTGCAACTTACTACACGGTAGTAATACGTGGGGTTCCGCAGCTTTGCGTTAAGATTCGCAAGCCGGGAAAAGTGTTCACCGGCAGACCCCGTTGGTTTGATTGTGTTTGCCAATCTGTTATTATCTGTCATAAGGAGAACAATTCTTTTATTTCCTGCATTTCGTCCTCCAGCGACAGCTGTATTACTTAATGTTGTCATATGTATAAATTAGCGAACAGCAGTTACCACTCCAAAACCTCTGGTCCTTGCCTTTGAATGTCATTTCTGTCGACGACTTCGGTGCTGCTTTGATGGAGCTTAGTGTAGTGCGGATGTGACCAAATTTTCTGAAAAAAGTAGGGAGATAATGGACAAGAAACACCTACGCCCCTTTCTGCCTTGATGCGCTCACCAACATTATGACCGCCTGCTGATGAAAACTTGCCTGTATAAAATAGGGTTATGTTGAAAGCTAAAATTACACTTGGTCATCATTCGAAATATCTAGTTTTCCAATGTCATGCAGTGGATAATTTAACCAAGAATCATGTGAGCCGCTAGTTGATCCGGCAACACTCTTTTTTCCCCTACTTAATTGTATTCTATTGTATTGTATAGCGTTTTGCGCAAAAATAATGTCGCATTTCAGTCAGAAAACGTGAGGACAAAAATAAAATGGAAAAAAGTACACTGATCACCTTGTAAAAATGCGATAAATAAATCCCATCAAGGAATAATCAAGGCACATTGTGATGGAGTGCTCAGGAATTCGCCTAAAACGCGGTCACGGTTTGTCAAAATACGCGCTTAATATAAGACAGTGGAGCTCCTATAGATACTGATTCTAGAGAGCATGACACGAAAAGCGGATGGCGTAAAAATATGAGAGCGGCACTTCGAAATATCGTTGTGCAGAAGATGCGTGGGATCAGAAAGAATTTTGTGAGCAAATTTCTCACATACTGATAAGTGCTGATAACATAAAAAGAAGGATAACTCATTTAGCGGTGTGGAAGACATACGGCTAATAACTGACAACCTCTGACGAACAATCTTGGTCATTTTTAAGTAAACCTGGATATAAAACAGGGGAACAGTAAAGAAGAATTTGAGAAAGACATTGGTATATAAATCAGGAGATGGTGCTTTCTTTCGCCATGCAGTGTCAAAGCTTCCCTGTTTGAAATGAAAACTGTCGGATATTCTTTACACAGGTAAAATGTGAGAGGTCCACTTCAGAATTTTATCAATGGTAACTCCTAGATATTTCACAGAATCAACCCTGGTAAATGCTACTGAGTCGATGAAAGAAGGTTCTTTTGGGTAGGCTAACCGAAGGCGAGAGATGAAACAGACTTTTGAAACATTTAGATGTGTTGAGATTTGAACTGCCTTCGGCAGAACAGTTATAGATAGAAGATAACTTGTCGAAAAACCTATAAGTTCATTGTTGCTCGAAACGGCCTGAGAGACAAAACACCATCAGCATAGTTAAACAGGTGACAGGTGGAGCTAATTGATAAGTCGCTGATGTAAGTAGAGAAGAGAAACGGTGAAATAACGGCACCCTGTAGCACCCCTGCGTTGTTAATCCATGGTTTTGAAGTTTTACGGTCCATTCTTGTGTACTGGGTTCGGTTAGTAAAGTAATCAGACATCCGTGGTAATAAAGGCTTGGCACAACCAATTTGGAAGTAAAAGAGACCGTGGGACAGAATCGAATTGACACGAATAGCTCAGGAGGGGACAATGTGCAGATTTCATCGATGCCTCTAAGGACTGACGAATGTAGTGTCGTTGTGTTTGATTTAAGTTTTTATTAGTTTGGAAATATACCGCATGTTCGAGTTATCGTAGGATTTGGAGAATTGCTCCCTGTGTCTTCCTAGAGATTTCAGTTTCTGGGTAGAGATACGGCCATTTGAGACGAATAGTGTTTCAGAGGGGCAGCAGATATCAAAGATTGTGTTGGTCGCCTCTGTGAAACGTGCGAAATTATCATTGAGTAGAGGTTTAAAAGAGAAACAGGTAGATGTGAGTGGAAGGGATTTCTGAATAAGAATAAGAACGTTGTGTGAAAAGTAACGGAGGCGAATTCGGATTTGATTTGTTTGCCTGAAGGAATGGAAGGCTGACCTAGTATGTATCTTTGGCCTGAACAGAAGCAGACAATGATCACTACTTGAAATTGGAGCAAGCAGTTTCAGGGAAAATAATCCATTTTGGTTGATAATAACTCCGTCTAAAATGGAACCACCTCTGATGGGAGAAACGGAAAGGTCAATCCAGTCAAACGCAACCAGTGGTAGGTTAGGTGCATGATTGAAATCACGTAAACTAATATGCAGAATTTCCTCAAGAAGAGGAATAACAGACACTAGAAAAAAGCCGACTAAATATGCGATATTTCGTTGCGAACTAAAAGGGTCAATGTATAAAATCTTTATAGTAGTTCTCGTATGGCGAGAAAACACAGGATGACACTGTGTCACTAGACAACCAATTCCGCACAGCGAGTACGCATAAACAACTTTGGACTTGCCAGACCAGAAGAAGTTTATGTATTTTGTTATACTGCTTCCAGTATTTTTATTTTCCGGAACTTCGTCCTGCCGATGGTGTCTGGAGCTGCCTGTCGACACGAGTCAATCAGCGATATTTCGGGTTCAACCAAGTTTCTTGTACGCAGATGAAGTGTGAATATGGATCGGGGATTGAAGTTCGAGGTACAAACCCGACATTTTCGTAAACAAAGAGCGAATGTTGGTGCTCAACAATGCCGGAATGGGCATCTTCGTTGGAGGAGTGCATTTAAGAGCTGTCTGCCAGCCAGCCAGCCAGCACGAGTGTATTTTTTAGATGGATAAGATGTTTGAGATGCAGCAACGCGTGAACCCAGTCCATGTTGAGGTTTTTATATAACAATAATTCCGATCGATTTTGGCAACGAGCGGCGACCATAATCGAACCAAATATCCGAGAAGAATTCAACGAAATAAGGATGACACAGAATTGTAGCTCGGGCACTCGAAGTGCTCGCCACTACAGTCGATGATTGTCACACAAAGAATTGTTTTACTCGTAAAAACTTTCCGAGGTACCTGCCGTCTCACCCGCACATAACAGTTGCTCCCATTGAATCCTCATAGCTTACTTCAGAGTCTTGCAACGTTGCACTTTCGCCTGGTTGCTGTAAACAACGAGAAGCGTTAGAACGCATCGCATAGACCCCCGATCCATTGCTCATAGTCCGATGGTTGTAGTGATTGTACCCCACCAAGAGCAACCCTCAGCGCTTTGTTTCTTCGTCGCCACATTGCTGTTCTGGAGTACCCATGTATATGAACACGACCTGGAGCTATTCGTCGACACATTTTTTACCGTTATAGTTAAAACGAAATTTCTAAACAGCGGGATGCTAGGTGGAAATTATTATCGTGCATCCTTTACATGGACACAACGGAAAAAGCAAAAGCTCAAAAATGACATACCAGAGGAAAGTAGGTTAGGCAGTGATGCCCAGGAAACCATTTTGTCCATGCAATTATCAAGGAATCAAACTCATTCATTCAATACAAAATGACGAAAACCATACCCATTATAACGCAATTTCACAGGTAGCAAGCGGTCACCAACAAGTCACGAGACCGAGTGACCATCAGTATTAGATCTCATTAAAACCTTGGAGGACTAAAGAACTATTTTTTTTTTGCATATTTAATGAACTCTATGAACTTTCGTGAACGAAAATCATTAACTTCGACCGATCCAGGTAGCTTTTAATCGCACTTCCTAAAAATATCAACTGTTTTGTTCACCATATGAAATCATTAATGTACGTTGTCTTCCAGCCTTTGGAAAAAAATCGGAAATGTTTAATTCTCCGACTTTATCAATAAATCAGTGGAAACCCCCAATGGTGTAATGCGACTTTGAAAAACGGTCCCTGGAAGGTCATCTTTGGGGGTGTTTTAGCGCTCCTGTGCTGACTGAGGGATTGAACAACTAGCAAAATATGTAAAAATGCATATCTCAAATGTGCGGCTAATGCAACAGGACAATGAGGGCTAAAAGTCAAGTCTATCGAGTACAAACATGCAGTTAGGTCAGGATCAACGACACAAAAAAGGGTAACATAAACAAACTAAGTGACGGATGAAGTAAGTGATTGGGCTGTGTAAAATTGTCAAATGTGATTTATTTCTATTCCGTATGCATGGTTATCAAATGAAAATGAGGATTTTCAAAATAGTCCTTTTGCTTCAGTGCATCGCTTTCCTGCTGTTCCTTGTTTACATGGTCGACCTTCATTTTGACAGTCTAGAAAACACTGCAATGTACGCCGATGATGTTGCTATCTGGGATAGCGAACCTGCAGTAGTGCGACCAGCATTGGCATACGGGAAGCCCTGGTCTATCAACTGGATCCTTCCGACCAACGATAGCTAATGTTTAAGTTTGTCGTTGAGCGAATCTCCGACCTAGCGATTTCGGACTGTGGGCGAAACCCTGATATTCGATGTCGACCAGCAAAAAAATCTTAAATTTCTGGATTAATAAGAAACTATCTTTTTCTCACTATGAATAGCTTGTCAGCAAATCGACTTTGCGTGTCATTAACGTGAAAAGATTTAACATACATCGATGTAGAAGAAATCCGGATTATATGCGGCATCTAAGTTTGCCCTTTAATTGAATACGACAGCCAAATTGTACATTCGGAGCTGGCCAGATATAACGATATCCTTCAGCGGGCGCAGAGAAAGATGGCCTTTCAAATATTCCCTACCCTCAACGCCTGACTGATCTTGGAATCTAGCCAATTGAAACTCATAGAATAAGAGGGGATCCACCCTCATATTTAATCTGTTTTCCCAGAGCATGACAAATATTTTTTTCACGCATTCCAATTTAGACATTTTCAGAGGGTACCCCAAAATGCGATCAAGCTTTGTTCTGGAGCGAACTCGCGGCAAAACGTCTTCACGCAACGAACAGTATCTCGTTGGGATACCTTAACCCAGGGAGGCAAGGAGTGAATATACCTTCGGATTAAAGCTAGATTAGTTTCTGGGTCTCTCTCAACTAAGTTCACCACTATCAATTTAAAAAAAAAACGACAAACAAAAAGAAATAAAATGAAACAAAAAAGCAGGACATCCCCTTGTGCAATTATGAAGGTGTTTTGTTCTTCTTATGTACCTAATTGTGGAATCCTGATTACGGTGCTGCTTCGTACAAAACGGAACACTTACTTTGTTTTGTCTTCTACCTGACGGGGTGGGATGAGTCGTCTACCTTTCCTTGCAACAGAAACCAGACTGCTGGAACTGAAAGCGCGGGAAACCTAAGAACAAAAGCAATACAAGACCCGTGGTACAATGGGCTCTGTCTTTGGCCCGTACAGCACCTCAAAACATCAAGACAAGGTTGCTATCAATCCAATCAGAGCAAAATTAAATTATCTAGGAGTCCCGCCGTTTTTAAGCCTTTTGAATCACAAACGGCAACAGCTGTCCCGGCATCCAGCCCACTCCGGTGTACTCTATTCATTCTAGCAATACAATTTTCCGTCACTTCGAACAGGATCGGTAGCATCTGATAATCAATTCTCCATTAAATTCCACTCAGTGGACATCACAACCAGAATAATAACTTGGAAATGGTGACTGCCTTACCACAAAAGCTTTGCTGCTGGCTTCATTTTTTTCTTTAACCTGTATGTAAGTTATCCTGTTAAACTAAAAACTGTGCTCCCTGGAACTCAAAAACTTTGGCTGCAAGGAACGTTACCAATGAACTCCGTTCTTCTGTTCTTTTTAGGGTAATTTTAGGACCTCCCAAGTGCTTATAAACAACTTTCTCGATACCAGTGCCCCTGAATGGCTTAATTACCGTTCTTCTTCGAATCATTGGTCATTTTTCTACTTCTCGTTTTGTTTCCTCACAATGACTGCCAGATAGAACAGGTTCCAGGCTGCCTTCGCTTCTCTAGTTTGATTTCAGGTTGACTAAATTCGCGCTACCCAAGTTTTATCTCCTGCCAAGTTGTCGCGTCTAACTCTGCCGTCCACAGTGATCACGAGTCGACTACTGTTGGTCATAATGTTTCAGACGCATGATTCTGTGATCTAGCCTAATGAATCAATACTGCCGTCAATTTGGAACATTCACTCGTATTAATTGGTATCGCCGCACTGCCACCAGGATCTCTTTATTGTACTTAACTATCATCAGTCTCAACGTAAATCCGTCTCGTAACAGAACCGATGTCTAGTCACTGCTGCTTGAGTTCCAGACAACAACTCCAGCGCCATGGTTCCGGCCGCACAACAGCTCTGGGGCATTCAACATTTTCTGTTTATCAGCCATCGGGAAACAAGGATGCAATGCAGCCATTAAAGCCGTTAGCCCTCGTTCCCAACCCATTCGCAAGACTCCTAACAACCCGGATACACCGATATTCAGTCTGTTCGTGGTTTTCATGCCACATTAACTCAGCTAACAAGAGATAAACCATATTAATTCTCCCTAATATGATGTACGTTTATGGAATCATAACTCAGTGCTAAAATACTTCCCATTCTGAAGATATTGTTTTCATTCATCCTTACTTTGAATTCGCCTAAGTCATTCCTGACTGGCATCCTTTACCGAGTTACCCTGTTGAATTCATCTGTTCATTCTTATTATTGTCAGGAAATATTTTGAAATTTTTGTTCGTAACTCTTCACTTACTGTCGATTCGAATTTCTAGTTAATTTTACGCATTTTTTTCGCCGCTGGCTTGACTAGAAAATCCAGGCCAATCCCAAAATCCCTTCACACCTGTATCGCTGGTTTTTATCTGCCTGTTCGCACATAGAATAGCGTTTTTTGGCGCAATATCGACTTCTACTAAGAGCAGCGATTTTTTACTTTCTGTTTCAGACTAGTGCTTACTGATATGTTCCATCAAACTGCGCGTACGTACGAGCAGGTAGGGAGTTCGTTCGGAGCGAATATCCGTCGTTGCAGTAGTCGAGTTGTACAGGCGGCAGATTCCGCATGTACGTAGACAGACGGGTAGCGTATGTCTGCGCAGCAAGTGAATCAGGACCCCGTGGAGGAGGAATTTCCCAGGCAGTCACAGCGTCTTGTCAAACATAGGATAGACGGCGGAACATTGTTTCAGATCTTCCCTTCAGGCAGATATTCAAAATACAACTAGCGGTAACGTTTTGTACTAGTCAAGGTTCCCGTCACACTTGAGAGCCGCTTTGAACTGGAGATTAAAAGGCTCGATATCGGGTTGTAAGCGGTAGTACGGATATGCTTTACATCCAGCATACCGGCAGTAGAACAGAATAGATCAATTCATTCAACAGGGGGAATCGATGTGTGGTATCCGACTATTGTAAAATATGCCTGTGATTCACTGTGCATCTATGCAGGCCTCGGAACCCCTTTAGGTTAAAAATACACCACTGTGAAGTCAGTGTCAGTTGGTGCCTTGATCTCCTCGGCCATGAAGAAAGTGGCGGTAGTATGATTTATCGTGTAACATGAAGAATAGAGCACTAATTAATAACAGAATCACCGAGGGTATCGATTATCCTAAAGCGGGCTCACCAATTTAGAAGACATCCCGAATGCTACCCCGAAAGTGCCTTCCTTCGGATTCCAAAGCCTTGGTTGAAAGTCTCCCCAGTCGACAGAACAGAGGAAACTCTAGACAACAACCATATGTGAGCAATGTATTGTATGCATTATGTTGCCTAAATAGCAACGATACAACAATACACGCCCAGGCACCCGCGACAGAGCAATACTGAGTGATCGAATTGATTCAAAGGCGA
Organism: Fasciolopsis buskii; assembly: GCA_008360955.1. NCBI lineage: Eukaryota > Metazoa > Platyhelminthes > Trematoda > Plagiorchiida > Fasciolidae > Fasciolopsis > Fasciolopsis buskii. Next base: position 118,940 of record LUCM01011178.1, on the reverse strand, counting down.
CGACTCTCAAAAACTGCAGCACGAGCGGAAACGTATAGATATGGTGTGAGATAAAATATACGGAGCCGAACAAATGTCACAGAGTTGGTATCAAGCCTCAAAGATCTTAGGGAAAATGATGCCAAAAAATAATCGATATTCTCCGAAAGATCGATGCCACCACAAGTGTGTGGGATGATACAAAACTGTAACACCTCATGATCAGTAATTATAATAAACATTATCCATTAGATGAATTCGTGCAAGCGTTTGATTGCTGATACTCTAGATACTGATTGGCCCAAATAGGTATCGTTCGGCACTCAATCGTAGACCAGCGGCAATACACACAATGCTTAGCACTCCAGTGCCAGTCCGCCATTGTAGAAGATGTTCCACATGTGATTCCAGGACAAGTCCCCTTTCAATTTGGCCGGCAGTGGCCAAGCGGATTGATCGTGGCGTTTGGACGTGAAGGTCGTGGGTTCGAATTCTCTCACCGCCGGTCAACTTTCCCACTTGGCAACCCTCTGTTGGAAGCGGTCATCTTCCTAAAAATGATGTACACTGTTATTTCACTAATAAAGGAAGTAAAAGATAAAAATTGTGGCACGAATAGAGTTGCAAAGACCTCGTGCCCGATAAAGAAGAATAAATTTCACAAAATCGATACCGAGCGTCAAAGCAGATTATAGAAATGATGACCGCAATCAGTCAGTTTTCTCTGATGGACCAATATCATTACAAGTTGAAGACAGATGCTTCACCGAGTAAGTGGGATTCTTATGGAAAGCCACATGATGAACGCCAATGTAGTTTTCCATATGAAGAGTTGATCTTGAATCTATCGGACTTGTTGGCTTGTGATTTCGAGTTCGTGTAAATCCTATGGTTTAGTTGACAACCTTTAGGTTATACGGAGTTTTGGCAATTACGTAAAACCATTGAAATAGTCCAGATTAAGCTGCCCGTAACTAAGGAATAATAAGATCATTGCGTCAAAGGGAAATCTGCTAGAGTTGGTGAAAATTAGTCTAATATAAATGCCAGTTAATCACTAAAAATCAACATACCATTTGGACTGATGGATTTTATCTCGTTTTACAGTATCAAAGTTGACGGCGGGAGTTACACTACTCTCATTTTTTCCTGAAGAGGAGGCAGTGCAACAAACAACAGGTGTTTTGGTCGATGAGTACGCCAATTAATCCAGGACAAGCAAACAACTGTTGTCGTCTTTTCACCACCAATATTTTTGCATGCAGTGTACTACGGCTTACATTATTAAAACTAATGTTCAGTTTGACTAACAGGAACACTTAGACCAAATAATTTCAAAATACATGGCTGCTCGTTTCAAAAATCCTGCCAATCGTGAAATCGTCTTAGATTTTTCCGAACGATAACAGTGAATAAAAGGAATGGATGGAGTTCGTTAGGGTCACAAGTGTGCGTTGCTTGCACTAGCATAGAAGAAAGAAAAAGGATAGGCTGCTTACGTACACTGACCACGACAGTACGTACACGATATTTCTTCTCCTTGGAAATGTAGCACATCACGAGTACATCGAAAATTTACAAGCCTTCATTTGTTTTTAGACTTAACACCTTTAGGAAGGAAAATAAATTTTCACTAATTGCCAACTGTCATGCAAGTGGCTGGCAGTTTGACTGGCATTTCGTTTGAACGCGATAAGACTGTCTCATTGGCTGTCGATGGTGGCGCGATGATAGACCGTGCCGGATAAATTGCAATCAATATGGGATATGGATACAATCTAGTCGCACCAGAATGTGGGCGCGAACAGGCTACAAGGCCAGATCAAGGTAACGTTACTTCACCGGTTACCGGCTGGTAGGTGACACAGGCGTGGCCGGAAGGCAGCAGTACGAAAATGCACACCGAGAATGTCATGTCAGCAGTCCGCTTCGACCTGAACTAAACTGAGTGAAATGGATCAAACGCGATTGATCGATCAAACCGTGAAGCAGATAGCCGATGAAGTGAGTGACAGTCACACAAATCGAAATGTCTAGTCCATACCATAAATAATTAATTTTTAAAGAGAAATTACAGATCAGTTCAAACTGAGTGTTCCAGTTTGAGTTAGTCGGGGCGAACGACAACGATCTGGAGATAGGATTAACTGACTATCAAACAGGCATCGAAATCGTGGTTAGGCGTTATTCAATAAGTTATCCCTAAGTTCATAGGGATCAGCAAAACCATTAGATGAAGAAATTTTTACTTTCAACAAACAAAATGTTAAGTAGATTCATGATATTTTGTTCATGAGATCCTACACTTTTAATATTTGTGCTTTACTTACGTCACGCTCGTAAAGTCTGTTCCGTATTAGTTTCTGTCATCTGGTATCCGCTGTTCTAAATTAATCAGAAATCAGATTTTTACCGCTGCCGTTGCCATTGTCGTTGTCGACATTTCAGACCTCACAGATTCCAACCTAACGTCACCTGTGTCATTTAGACAGAATTCTTCTTTGGATAGCATTAATTTCTATGAGAGAGTGTGTGCGTAACAGATCAAAAGTCAACGGAAAGGAGGTTTTCGTCAGATTCGCTTACATTTTGAAATCGACCGAGCCTCATGGCCTTGAGACCCGGATAGCGAGAAACTACGTGGATTTGTGATAGCTGGTAAAAGGAATAATAGCTCACCACGGATTCCAGCACCCCTGAACACAGGTTAAGAAAGACGGAAAATATGGGTTACGGACCGAGTTGGTAAAGGTTACTGATCAAACTATACGATTAAATAGAAGTTTGTGAACCTCGAATTTCAACGTTAGTCTTACTGAAGTCATGTCTCCGAGAAATGCGCCACCAGACACTTGTTAGGGTCGGTTTTTGTAAGCCGAGGTGAATCACATAAATGTGACCGAAGTTGACACATTATACTCGGACTTTGCGCGATTCGCAATGAACGTGCAAATGTGAAAAGAGTATAGAAATGATGATTTGGTAGGAAATTTTTAAGCATCCGTTCTTTCCATTGTCCTAATATCTGTTCCCTGGACTAAAGATGACAAGGCAAAAGGTAGTGAGCTTGTTGAACCTTTGCAATTAAGCCAAGTAAATTGACGCTGAGGGGATACCGAATTAGCTTCTCAGATAAGTGGACCGGTGGTGCATTGGGAACAAATATGAACATCAGCGAAGACCGGATGGTGTCATTTTCGATTAAACAGGCATACGTGCACTTACGGAACAATCGAGCAGCTTACTCCGACTGCCGTTCTACGTGGTCTGCGATGTATGTTATAACGTCATTCATGACAGTCACTCAAATGAGTTAAATATTAAGTAGTGAATTTGGCTACGAACTGTTTTATTTTGAAGTCTTCAAATCTTTAATTACTTCGCAGGGCGAAATCAAACAAACAAAAATAATTATAAGTTTCGGTGATCTTATATTCCCTATTGGGGCTGAGTAATAAAAGCTGACACGTGTTCGACGTCTGCTACTAGACGTTGCAACTATGTCATTTCCTAGAGGGCAGCCATATATATTTGGATTATTTACTTGTAAATAGGCTTGACCGAAGTAGTAGGTTTACAAAGTGATTCTTATGATTTTGGGACATGCGTTGTCTAGAAGAGGTATTAGAATAAAAGGACTTGCAACTGGGATGTTTGCTTTCGATAAATTAAGCCCCAAAACGTGGCAGATGTTGCTTGAACATTCCTATCCCCGCCTTTTCGGAAAGATAAATGTTCTCCAAAATAAGCTTCTTTCAGCTCTGCCCATTTCCATCGATGTTTCTGTTGAGAAATGACTCCTATTGGTGAATGTACCCCGTCTGGGATCAATAACATCAAAGTGCCCGTTTTGTAAGCGTAGAACGTTACCTTTTATCTTGTACTTCCATTATTAATGAAACAACAATGCACATCATTTTTTAGGAAGGAAGCCGCGGCCAGCAGAGGGCTGCCAAGTGGGAAAGTTGACTGGCAGTGGGAGGATTCGCACCCACGACCTTCAAGTTCAAACGCCAGGACCTTATCCACTTGGTCACCATCAGACAACTCATGACCGCGAGACGACAAACAAAGCTGTGGTGTGAAACGTGAAAATTGAGGGAATTCGGCAAGAACTGGATCACGTGACTGGAAATTCGCGTAAGCATACACGTGTAAACGATGAACGCGTTGATTTTGACAGTCGATTTTGTAATTACACGAAAAAAGGTCTGCACAATGTTTCTATTACTTAGCTTCATTCAGAGAACGATAAAATTCTTTTTCGAAGACCATGAACCATTAGACATATGCCTTTCATATCATTAAAAGAACTGTCTGTTAAACTGCGTGATCACCGCTTATCCGCATGTGAAAATTTTGCTCACAAAGTATTTTCGGATCCGACTCATCCTGTGCACACATTGATCTCCCAAAGTGCCGATCTTATTATTCCACACGACCTGCTTTTTGTTTCCGACCGACTGGCATTACTATTCACAAAAATTCATTGTTCTTTATTTAGCTTACATCTTGACAAGCTGGAGTCTTGCTTCAGCCAATATAGTGATCAATTTATCTTAAACGGCAGCATTTTTTACAAGGTGTTGATTGTAGCTATCTTTTTTTATTTATGTTTTAAACTGAAATTTGATGCTTGTATACGTAAAAGTCTATGGAATGAAAGGCAAGAAAACAATGCGGTTAGATAAAAACGGCGGAAAATTCAAATCCAGAACTGAGCTATCTCGCAATTCTAAAATTGGAATCGCCCAGCGTAAAGCGTTTAATTTAGCTTGTCCTATTCACTAACACAGCATGGTTACCAGCTCGCGAAACCGGTCATGAGAGAGGTTGGCTGAGGTAAAGGAAAACTCTACAACCGACCAATACACTTTTCTATAGCCTCGGTCATCTGAACAGATAATGCAAACTAGAGAATTCAAAACAGTCGTACTTTTGGTGTGATTAATCTAATTTCCAGAGTACCGAGGTCACCAACTTTAAAGATTATGATCGCACTCTCAAGCTTGATTCGAGAGTTCACGACCAAGAACAGTTCAGTGCTGGAAATTTCATTCTAATTCTTTCTGTTCTTTTATCTTTTAATTCATTTACTACTGAAGTAACGAGGTGCATCATTTTCAGGAAGTGAGTCGCTGTCAACAGAGGGCTGTCTAATCGGGAAGTTGACCGGCGGTGGGAGGGGTCCAAACTGTGACCTTAGCCACCAAACGCTACGACCTTATCCAGCTGACCACTGCTGGTCTGGTCGCATATATATATATATATATATATATATATATATATATATATACCGAGACAGACTTATTGTTTGCATGTTAGATTTCTACCTATTTTCACTGTTGTTTCTACACTGGTTGATAATCGCAAACCTTTCGAACAATTCCTGGTAGGTTTGTTTCTCGGTAGAGCTTGACGAGTTATTTCATGTGCAACATCAAATGGACCTTTAAGCAAGGCGACTTATGACCAAAACGGGAGTGAATGGAACAATAGAGAGGAAGAACAATTTCACTTTCAGTTATTAACTTAGTGTCTAGCCTTAGCCGAGTAAATAGGCGAAAAGAAACAATGAACAGCCTTCCCATTGCGGATGTAAACAGTTCAACAAGACAATACTGTGAAACTCGCAGCTTTTGGGGGAAATTAACGAGAATGTCCGGTAGAAATCCAAATATCCTGATTTGTTACACGACGGGTTGAACTGACTTGATTTGCTGCATGAACAGCAAATTTAAACTAGCTCGTTTTCGTATACATACCTACTTTTAGCAAGACGCCACTTTAGCTATTGCTATTCACGAGAAAACAATCTAAAGAAATTCTGAGCAATAAGGTTACATTACAAAGTAAATCGGCATGGAGTCTCGGACGACTGGAAATCTATTTCAACTCTGCTCACAGTGTATTGGCATTTAAGCTAACTAAATAGAAATACTATTGGTTTGTTATTACCCTTGGGTTAGTGACCATCGTGGAATATTCACTTTTCGCTTCAGTCAGTCATCATTATTCTGAAAGGTTGGTCGTGGGTTCTTTGGGCAACCAAATTATACCGGACTAGTGCGTGACCTGTGAGTAATAGGCTCTTCACACTAGTACACGCAATTTGCGGTTTATCTTGTCCATATCTAACTTGTGACTGTTGGCAACATGTTAACGACTGGATCCTTATTTAGATTACTCCATATGACGTTTGAAAATTGTCGGAGGCACACATCCGTAAGGTATTAACAAGTGAACAATAGTGAAATGCTAACTCATTCAGGAGTTCTTAAATACAATTCATCAGTTTAACTTATTCGTTTCGACAACAGTATGTTCGATGGCATCATCTATTCCAAACGGCACAGACAACTAACATTTCAGTAGTTCTGTGTCGATTTGCGTACTTGTAAAACATACGCTGGCACACTCAAGAGTGACTGGCCCATCAGGTAACGTTTGCATCGAATTTGAACATCTCGGGATGGAGAAAAACAGTAGTGTCTCCCTCGAAAGCCAGAGAGTAGCCAATCCTCAGTTGACCTAAGTGAGAGAGAGAGTTTATCTTCGGGTACACGCCTAAAGAGTGACCGTCTGCCGTAAACATCAGATCAGCCGAACAGGGTAGTTAAGCAGGATGTCCCTTTGTCTGTCTGTCTCCCTATCTCTATAATATATATATATATATATAAATGTATGTATGCATATATACCCTGCAAATAAACTGCAACCCGATTTCCAGTCACCGGGGTCTTTTTGTCTCCGGTTGAATAGTATGGGCCTGGATTCATTCTAGTACGTGCTGGTGAGTCTAGTCTGGCAATAAGTACAGTCCATCACAGTTTTGCTATACCGAGCAAAAGTACTGCACACTCTTCGTTTGCCGGGAGAGAACGGACAGGCAATAGGCTGTCACCTTTCACCTAGGCTGACTTTGGTAGACGTTCGAAGTAACGTGTGAGCAAATCAGATGCAATTACCAGATTTCTAAGAAACTAGTCAGGCATACGCATGTTTTCTTGCGTTTAGACGGTGTACGAGCCCTTTACAGACTCTATATTCGAGACCACAACTAGTTCTGAGGTAGGAAGACAAGTGCTATATTATTCAGGTTGAATGTAAGCAAGAAACTGTCTTCACAGATAGGCCAAAACAAACGCTCGTGATAGGCATACCGGTTGGTCCAGAAATGGTGTACCGTTCAAGGGTTTTGAACAAACCACAGCCCCTCACGAAAACCGTTGAATAAGCCGGTCTCAGTTGATCTGATTGAGTGAATTTGTCCCTGTATCATACTTGAAGTGGAATCTGTTCGTCTAAAACCAGCAGACGTTCACGACTATTAGCTGAGAAGTTAACCAAGTGGGAGTAGTCCGGTGGCTCGAGTCTGCATATACTGTTGATAAATATTCACCGAATAGGGCAATATTATAGCCGATGCAGACACAACCATCAAACGACTGGCCCATCTGTCCAACGTCTGGAATCGTGCTCGGCTAACCTGATTTATTTATGACAGTCGGTTCCACTCAAAGATTCCGCACAGAGATAAACTTGCTCACTCAGGTTATTTGAGGCTTGTCAACTCACTGTCTTTCCAGGAAGACATTTGTTTCTCACAGACGGGTTTGAGTAGAATTTCTAGAATAAATTTTTCTAGCGGGATGGAAACTTTTGGGAGCCGTTTGTACATCCGGGACATTGCCAATCTAAATCTGTTAGGTAGGCAGATTAGCAGCGGATTTTAATAAGATATTGCTCAACTGCTACTGGGTATGAGCATACATTATGAAACTGCCAGAGTCGACAGACTGTCGGGTTGACACTAAATTTCATCTGTTGTACGGTAGTTAATTTATCCTACTCGGTCTTGCTTTTCGTATAGAAATGATCAGCGACTAAAGAACCGAGCACACACACGTACAAGTCAGTCTTATGGCGTGTGGATACAAAATTTCTTGTTTGCACCAGACACGGCATAGATGTGCCATGAATTATGCAGATCAGTGCAAATTACCTATGTCATAAATTTATCTGCCGAATCTCCTGGAATCCGACATGACCGTAGAAACGAACATTTCTTCCTAGTACGTATGCATTCGAAAGTCTAAATGCCCGTCTACATTGATCAGTATCTTGTGAAATCCGACCTACCGAACAATCACCAGCAGACTAAACGGGAGGTTTGTCCAAACGAACTTGAATTTGACCGCCTCAGATTATTTCGCATCCAAATTCCCAGGTGAAGTGATTAGCAGCAAGCTGACTAAGCTTATTACTGTTCACCTGACGGTTCATCCCCGAGCGACAAAACAAAATAGAACAAATCTACCGATAAGCAGGTTCACAAGGAAGAAGAGTTCAGGACGTTAAATATCATTTTCATTGGAATGAGCATACCGGATGTTTCTAAAGGCAACAGATAAGTGATACGGCGACCCAGACAAGATGCATGTGAAAATGAGCAAGTATAAAACTGCTGAAGGTAATTCCACCAAAAAGTGAATGATCTCTCTCCGTGCTGATGACAAAAATAGGCAAGGGCTGATTTGTGATACACTGGTTAATCAATCTCCGATGTGTAACCAGGATTTTGATTTCATCGGGACAATTATCATTCTTCGAACGGACAATGATATCGTAAATTACGCAATGGAAAATCAATCTGGACGTTTTGAAACCCTCGTTATGTTGTCATAGCCAGATTGTGCGATTTACGTTGTCACACTTTTGCCCTCGTATTTACATTAGACCATAATTATACCAGATTCATTCATGGCTCTGGAGATCTGTTGATACGGCAGGTCGAGTTAGAATGTCGATCAACAGTATTTGAAAGATTGTTCCTCCAAACCTAATGGAATAACTTGATATCAGACCATCGAGGACGTCAGAATGATAGTGAAGTTCGTGCCGCATCGGAGCACAACGAAACTGATAAAATGGTCTGTAAACTCTGAGTGACGCGGATTGAAGTAGAAACGTTCAACGAAGATAGTTTGGAATAGTACCAATGCACTCAAAAATTTTGGTCACAGGTTGCGTGCGCTTTCAGTCACAAAAAATACTAGTCGATTATCTATGAGATAGAACGAGGTAAGATATATAAAACTGTTTGGTGAAACATGAATAGAGGTAGACAATTATTCGGATGCCTGATCAAACTCACAAGGTGAATACGGTTTTAGTAAATGGTCTGTTTCGAGGAACCAAACTGAAGGTCATTGGACACGACCTATAAGTTTAATTAAGATGCACTGTTTTGAATTTCCCCTACGCAAAGAAGTGATGTGCGATTTAGACTGCAGAAATACATGAAAATGCGTTTCACACGTAGTGTACTAAAATGAAAAGTTAAAAAATGTAAAAATATGCGATCCTCTATTCCTATCTACGCAAAAGCCAAACCGGGCACTTTACTGGTTGATAGTGGCCGCGCGAAGATGTAATTAATAAATACATGCGGATGCGTTCGCATCCTGGCAGTGCGTAAACATCATCACCATCGTTCAGTGTTAAACAGAAAGACAAGCCTCATTGACTACTGCCTTTTTCCCCAAGGTCACATATGTCTAATAAAGAGTTAATATCCAAGGGGAACAGGGAGTGGATCTACACAAGCGGGAAAAGATAAAACACAGCCTAATTGCACAAACGTACAATTTTTCAATCATTCTCATTCGATAGACAATGACAACACGATCGCTACTGTTCACGGTTCATTGCCATATCCTTCAGTGTCTCCAGCCAGCTAGTTGACTAGCCTGTCGGACCCCAACCACGAGGACGTGAAACACCTACTTTACCTAAGTTCGCTGAACATTTTCACATTCCACATTGCCACGTCATCTGTTGACCTCCACATGGTTTTCTCCACTCCGTGGGACTAACCCAAAATAGAGCACGATATGGTGGACGAGCTTTTGCCATGTGCAACGCGTGACCCAACCAGCGTAGTCTATTAATTTTCATACACTGAAAGAAGGCACCCAGTATTAGATTCCTGACCTGCATATGGCTCACCCGGTTACTCAATCCAATCTTAGCCGTACTACTTAGACATCGGTGGTCGAAAACCTCTAACCGACGAACATTAGTGTGTAAGTCAGGTTAGACAGCACAGTAGACAGACAACAGGCTGTCTGACTAGCTGAAAACCCCCAACTAATATCGAGTCGCGACGGGACGGCGGACGTGTAAACCGACGGAAGCACTTAACACGTTCAGTCAGAGTCAACGACCCGTCCTAAGCCATGTAAGGTTGAAAACCGCTTAACAAAACGCATCAATCAGACGATAACTCAGTGAATCGATAAAATAAGTGAAACCACACTGGTGTGGGTGTGGCAACTCCGAATTCCATTTTAGGGACTAGCCACGAGCTGATGTCGAAAATTCAAGACCGCCTCCTCACCGTACAATGAGTTATACTACAGTGAGGCAGAAATACACACCTGTTTCATCTGCGTTAGTAATCATCAGCAGTGCATATCCACCGCGTCCGATTTGGGACGCGAACTCGGGACGAAGGATTCTGAATCGAACGCCTTGATTTACACACTAAGTGATTCGCTCCTCAAAGGGAAACTAATAGGATGGGGGAGTTCTAGCCATCGGAATTCAAGCAACAAAAAACTTAGGATAATTGGAACATATTTTGGAAAAGCTACTCGATAAGATTTTCATACGCACAAAAGCGGACTTTCAGTGATTACAGCAGCGGCCTCGGCCAGAAGAACTGAAACGTAATAGCACTGGTCATCCACAAAACTGTTCGTAGATGATATACGGAAACTTAGACACTGGAAAGATGAATTCGTCCGCCAAAATCACGTGCTAAAAGTGGCTTACCGCCGACATGAACGTATTATCGGGCTACAGAAATTACCAAAATTTTCATTAGTTCCCAAAATCATGCCACCAGAAAAGAATCATCTGTCGGTAGCCAAACGAAGTTGGACAGCTGGGGGAACGCTGACGGTCGAAAATTGAAGTTTACGGTCGAATCCGATTGTACATCGGACGTGAGAAAGGTTGCCCAAGATAACTGAAACGTCAGCTCGTTACAAACATTCTTAAAAGCTTTATATAACAGTTCACGTGGAACATTATTTCTTTGATGGAATCCGAAATACAGGGTTTTGATAATAATAAGCTTCGGCTTTGGGATCGGCTGGTTTGAGGGCAACGGGTTCCATTTCAGATTATCTATTTCGCTGGTCAGTGATCCACAATTTTGCGAGATATCCCACCGGTTTCTTCGATGTGGCCAAAAATACCGCAAGGGAAAGTCAATAAACAACGCACGACCAAATAGACCAGAAAAGCAATCGACTAGTGAATGGTGATCATTGAAGACTATTGAGTGATTCGATTTTGATTAATAAACGATCTTTTTTGTCTTCTCGACTTGGTTTTTTCCACTAAAGTTAGTAGAAATTAGAGATAGCGACCGCGTGATAGAACCGATTGAGGATTCGTGGCCGAGGTAGAGCAGACATCTTCCTTTTTTAATGTCACAAAACAGTTAGTACCTCCCGACTTACCCGTTACGATGCAACAGATGAGGACTGTCATTGGTTAGAGACGACGAGAGACATGACTCAGAAACAAATTCAATGCCGCAAATGTTCTATGGCTCGTCCGCTAACCTCGCTTTATCCATAATCAAATAAAAAGCATGAAATATCACAAAACGTTTACGGCGAAGATATTAAGGACTTAATTCAGCAATTCTCATCTGACTGTTGACCCCAATCGTTTCCCGCTTTTGGTATGTTTTATTCGGCGCTGTATTTGGTCTCGAACAGGTGCAAATACATAAGTGGATGAATGCATCGAGTATTAGCAAACAATTGTTGGTAGATCGATTTACGGATTCCCGAGCCCTGTTCACCGACTCTTCTCCTGTTGGGAATGGGATACAGTGTTAGGGTAAGACGGTGTAGTGGTCACTAATACGCCTAACCATTTAAGCAAACCATAGCGTAGTTACTTGCCAAAAGTTTCTTGTCCGATTCCAGCGCAGGTTCACCGAGGCTGCATATTTGGTTTGAGCAATCCGCTGCTGTCGTTCGACTCGTAACCATAGTTCAAGTACCAGGTTCTAATGCAGATCGTCACATGGAATTACGAATATCTGTAACGCTATTGGGCAGATCCTGTTTCCACTGTTCCAAAGATGACCACTGTCATAAGGACAGGCGAGATTGATGACTTTGACTATGCAAAAATGACAATGCAAAACTGATCACCTTCAATAAACCATTAAATCTCACGCACTCGTACGATTCTCACTAGGAAATCTGAGATACTCGATTCGACATGAACATAGATTTTTAGACACACCGTTTAACTAAGTAGGTAATGATCTGAATCAAAGGAAAGGGACAGGAAAGAGACTCGGTCTTCCAAGCAAAATGATAATTCATAATATAATGATGAAAAAGAAACTAAAAAAACAAAATGAAAGCAATGAAAAGGGGGACGGAGGGGGGAGATAGGACGAAACAGACGTGCGCGACGCGGGATGCGCAGTCTCTGTGTTCGCGATGAACACCTCGGTCTGGTGCACAATTGCACGAAATTGAGAAAAGACAACATCATCGGGAAAATGAATATAGCGCGATGTTAGATTACTGAATGCCTCGCTCTCAACAGTCCACATTGGTGACAGGTCGTCAAACAAAGGGGGAGCAAATCACGGATGGCACCAGTTGCCGGGTTTGTTTTACTAGCAGCAATCAAAGACTAGCTAGCCATCGGGGTTTGTAAATGACTTTGAAAACCGGTAAAAAAGTAACTCACAGGATGACAAAGTCCAGCAGAGAGAGGAGAACGAACAACAATTACATTAATTTCTGTCCCCGTGATCTTTGAAAAGCCAAAATTGTTCAAAGTAGGCAGCTGAATAAAAACTTCGAAGTTATGAAGGCAAGATGAGTTTTTCTCGTCGCTCCTCTTTCGTACATGACAAAATGCAACACTTGGTCGTAATGGTAAACGTTTGTGTGTGTGTGTGTGTGTGTGTGTGTGATTAAATGGGAATACGAGTTACAGAAGGCTATTGGAATAGTAAAGCTGAGAATAAATTTCCCGGAATAAAGAAGAGGGCCACAGAAGGAGGAAACTTAGCCACACTGCAGGTAATTAGTTAAGCATGGCGATCATCGGGTTCTCGGGCTTTGCTCATCAAATGACTAGAACAAATTTGCGAGTACCACAAGAGGAGAGCACACCAACACGGAACGATGAAGGTCGTGGTGATGGTGACTATGACGATTCACGATTAAGAGAATAAGAGAAAAAAGCGCATGGAAAAATACGATCAGCGAAAAAAGCGCAACACATACAAGGAAACATGATGAGCACATTCGATTCAATGAAAGTTGTCAAATGATCTGTGATTTGGGAACAGCATTACCAGTCGGCACGTGTAGCAAGCGTGCGGGCATATTGATTACGGATTGGTGTGATGGTGTTTTGGTGGATCGGTTGCAGTTCTAAGCCATTTGGATCAACGGTTCCAGGACAGATTCAATCGGATCTGGAGCGACATGCCCCATGTCCACGTGACCGTTCATTTGCCACTTATGATTGCCATCAATCCAGGCGCTAACTTTGACTTGTTCAGACACTAATGTGTACAAAAAATAAAGTCCAAAGAAACAAGAAGGAAGGTAAAGAAGGAAAAGCAGAATGCATTGTATATTCAACAAAGGCAGGGTCGTTCATAAAACGATGTATTGTGAATACAACCTGATGTTGATGCCAGTCCTTTGATCCAGCTTTTTGAGTCTTTTGAAAATTCACTAAATTCAAGAACTCAAGTCTGACGCACGAGCGGACATGGTGATAAAAGTGTTACTCTAGGTAACTTCGAATCGTTAACGGTTCTACTTTTTGCGTTCCAAGAAAGTATGAAACGATGGATAGACAGTTCCCTTGATTGGTTTCAAGGAGAACGGATATGAGATGAGGAAGGTGCTGCGGAAATTTCAAAACCGTTGATCAATTCCGAAATAGACGGCAAAGCGCCGCCATCTGGTTCACTAGAACAACTGACGTATCGTGACCCTGAGCGGTTGAAAGTATTATCAAATCACTTGTAACCGTTTCTGTCATAAATGCAACTCGTTCCGACACATTGGTGCAAGCATAGCTAAACACCGCTATTACACAAGAGTAACTATCGGTTAGCCCTAGGTAGTCCTATCCTTGATGATGTCACCTCGGCTGATGGTGAAACGTTTGCGATCTAACCACCAAACTTATCGTTTACAAAATTCTGAATCAAAATGATCGGGTACGATTGGACTGTATTGTGTATTGGCTGATACGGCATTCAACTCTTTTCCCGCTCTGTAGGTCCACTGTTTATACATCTTGCATATTCGTTCTTCTTACTGTGAGTGGGGGAGTTTCCCTGCTGTTTAGCATTGAACGATTATGGTGATTTTATCACATCATTTAGCTACTCAAAACAGACCATACACGCCTCGCAACGTGCAGCACATAAAGCACACGTTCTTTGCACTCAGTCGTCAAGAGCTCCCGTGATGGTCAACGGAATTCGCTAGATTTAGGCAACTATAAAGCCGACAAAGATTGCGGGTCCTGCCTTGCCAGTGATCCTGTTTTTCAACATACGGACTACGGACTGAAAGCTTCTTCATACCAAATTGGAATTTTAGGTAGTGAAAACACGGGTGAGAAGTATCAGCCCATGAGCGCGAAATCCATATATGCCTTAGCCAATGTCTTTTGACCAGACAAGGTTAGAGCGACACAAACTAATAACATTCTGACCGACAGGAGATATTGATATCCGATAACAGAGAGAGAATCGTCAGAGGAAAGTTACTCACGGTTATTCAAATAAGCCTTCGTAAGTTTTTCCGTTGCAGGATTTTCCAGAAGAGTTCCGTATAGAACTAGAAAAAAAGATGAGAAAAGTTGTAAACGCATGCGAAGATATGTTACACACGCGCATCCCATCGGGCGGTACAAAAAATACAGGACATATAAATATTTCTGGAGATTTTCGTCTCATGCAATTGTGGTTAAATCAATACGGGACCAAGTCAGTGGGAAAAACGGGCCTGAAGGGATGAACGCGAATCCCAGTTAACTCCAACTAGAAAGGATGCTTGATGAGGGTTGGCTAACATGTACTGGGATCAGTCATTGCTACACCTCGAAAATCTTTTCCATCTAAAAAATACACTCGTGCAGGCTGGCTGGCTGACAGGCAGCTCTTAAATGCACTCCTCCAACGAAGATGCCCATTCCGGCATTGTTGAGCACCAACATCCGCTCTGTTTGCGAAAATGTCGGATTTGTACCTCGAACTTCAATCCCCGATCCACATTCATACTTTATCTGCGTACAAGAAACTTGGTTGAACCCGAAATATCGCTGATTCACTCGTGTCGACAGGCAGCTCCAGACACCATCGGCAGGACGGAGTT
This sequence comes from Fasciolopsis buskii, assembly GCA_008360955.1. Taxonomy (NCBI): domain Eukaryota; kingdom Metazoa; phylum Platyhelminthes; class Trematoda; order Plagiorchiida; family Fasciolidae; genus Fasciolopsis; species Fasciolopsis buskii. Next base: position 103,503 of record LUCM01011178.1, on the reverse strand, counting down.
TCGGACAACAAGACAGGAAGCAGTATGGCAACATACAGAAACTCCCTCTGGTCTGCAAAGTCCGAAGTTATTTATGCGTACTCTCTCAATGGGATTGACTGTCTCGTGACAGTGTCATCCTATATTTTCTTACTATACCAGTAGATTCATAGCGAACCTACCTATTGCCCCTTTTACCTCGCAACAAAATATCACATCTCTTTCGACTCTTTTCTAGTATTTATTGTTCCTCTTCATGAGGATAGTTTGCATATTATTATAGGTGATTTCAATCATGAATCTAAACTGCCACCGACTATGTTTGATTTGACTGACCTTTGCGTTCATTCTACCAGAGGCGGCTCTATTTTTGATGAGATTACTACCGACCACCCTGATTTATTTCCCATGAAACTGTGTTCTTCAATTTCAATTAGTGATCATTGTCTGCTTCTGTTTAGGCCCAAGATGTAATCTAGGTCAGCTTTCCATCCCTTCAAACAAACACCTTCCAGGGTTGATTCTGTCAATTATCTAGGAGTTATTGTTGATAAAAATCGGAAGGGGACTTCGCTCATTTTTACCTGTGTAAAGAATCTCTGACGGTTGTCATTTCAAATCAGGAAGTTTCGACACCACAAGGTGAAACAAAGCACCATCTTCTGATTTGTATACCAATGTTTTTCCAATCCTCCTTTACTAGTGTCCTGTTATATTTCCAGGTTTACTTAAAAAAAGACTTTAAAATTCTTCGCCAGGGACTATCAATCATTAGCCGTGTGTATTTCCATCACTACCTAAGTTGTTCTTAAATCTATGTGATCAACACTTTTCAGCATGTGAGAAATTTGCTCACAAAATCCTTTCAGATCCCACGTATCCTCTGTACAACGATCTTTTAAAGTGCCACTCCCATATTTAACACGATACACTTTTCGTTCCATATCCCCCAGAATCAATATCCATAGGAAGCCCACTGTCCCATATTTAGCACGCATTTTGACAAACCCTAATTTGCTCCCGATGAGTTTTGTTTATCAAATTTTTACAAGGCGATGCGTGTAATTCTTTTCCCATTTTGTTCTTTTTCATCCTCACGTTTCCTGACTGAAGTGCGACATTGTTTTCTGTACGTAAAAGTCCCTACAATAGAAAACAACATTATCGATAGCTTCAGGTGATGCATGTGTCGATCAAGAAAGTTGGAATTTTCGGATGAAATTGTTCTGCACAAACAGATTACGTGTCAAAAGCAAAGAACAACTGTTTGGACGTCTAGTCAGTAGGGACTGAGATTTGATTGACACCGATGAGGGCTGCACAACATATCAAACCAGTGAATGAGCCAAGTGAGTGTCCATAGAACACTCGGTTACTAACGTCAACGCAGCAATCGAAACTGAGCTCACGCCAGTCGATAGAGCTAAAATCAACAGCAACCACGAATGATAACTTTTATTATCCAACATTCACAGGCAGTATCACAAGTGCATTTCAATCTTACAATATTTTACACAAATCATCCCATTGGAATAATGTCGAAGAACGAAAACAATGGATAAGCAAGAGAAAAGAAAATAAACATCACATAGAGGCGCTAATTCTTCCGTCCATCCTTGACAGGTCACCGACCATCCATCAGGATCCATGAATCCTCTGGGAGTTTGGCACAAGCCGGTTGCCCAAACAGAAGTAAGAGGTTGAGTAACGGTACCCAACTCCGAGCCTTTGACCAAAACGGTCAAACCCACAAGACAGCTAGACCGTCTAAGGGTCGCATGACCCACTGAGGACCGGTGAATTATTATCCAGTTCGTTCGCTTTTCGGAAGAGGCTGGACGTCCTGAATACCCAGTACGTACCTCTTCCACAGATGCCGGTGAACACAACCCTATGATTCCTACACTATCATCTCGCCTATGCTGACTACCAATGATCAGTCGACTCGGTGGAGGGCGCTGGTGACTCGCCTTCGCCCTCGCACTTAAGTGATAACAGTGCCACGAGAAGGCGGTGCGCAAGACTTCTTCAACGTAGGCTATTCGAGATGTAGGTTATTTGGGAGCATTTCGAGACGCTCAGAGCGAGTAGACGACTCGGCGCCTGCCGATCGTGCTGAAAAATTTGGAGATTCATATCGGGTGAATACCCCAGAGATCCTACTAGTCTATACATACCGTATTCATTTTGATTTTGAAGGTACCTCATGCAAAGAAATAATTGGTGGGAATGGACAGTCCATTACGTTCAACCTTAGCCATCGTGCTCTTATCCACGAGTGAAAAACGAATGCATAATTTTCCAAACAGTACCATTCGAACGTCACGTTGGTAATGTTATTTTTTGCTGATCTCAATCATGTATCACTTTATAAACGCCATTGTAGATCCGTTCATTCACACCTCTCCTGCTCCTTTTTAGGATGAGATGAATAACAATTTAGGTGTTTTAGAGATCAAACTCGCTAGGCGCCAAGAATAAAAACTGAAGCGGTCCGGTCACCTGGAAAACGACATGGAATGGAGTAAACTGTACAAGATTTGCTCCACAGAGGAAACGTTTCCTCGAGATACACTAGATCATCATGGTTATTCCAAAGGATTGGTCTACATCCATAGCTGAAATATGCCCCTAAGCGATCTGCATTATACAGTCCAAAGAAATCGGTTTGTCTAACACTGACCTATAAGGGTGGCCGCCTTACGAAAAGTCACATTCGACAGGCACTTAAAACGAACGTTTCCAGTCACGCAACTTTAGGTTTCACGGTGCACTTGGAAGATGGACCTGGACAACCGTCAATATCGACGCCTGAATAGTTCTGTTCTACATGTCTTTCATCAGTCCACAAGCAACTGCGATGACATAAACAGACGGCTTTCACAACGGATGTATGAAAACATTTAGAAATGGGTGCTTAATATCATGATGGTACTTTTCCGATGGCAAACAAAACCGGAACCCAGGTTCGACAATAGTGAAACATAATGGAAAGCTAACAAGAAGCTGAACTAATGTTAACATAAGAGCTAACCAAACTCCTGGGATAAGAGGAGAGATTCCTAAGGATTGGTAGCAATCGGTGATTATGTCGATTTACAAGAAAGGTCATAGATCCTCAAACGAAAATCACAGACGAATTAGTCAAGTAAGCATTGCATCCAAAATGCTCGCAGTTATTACATTCCACCATAAACCTAGTACTCACGAGACGTGCATGCGTGAGAATTCACCCGGTTTCCGTCTCGTTCGGGGGTTTTCATCGACTAAATTTTCAAACTGTGAAATATCGTAGAACATAGGCACATATTCCGTAGACCCACCGTTTCTGCCCTTCTTGATTTGAAAGTAGCGTTCGATTCAGTCGACCGTGAAGTTCTTTGACCCTGCTTCTCACTGAAGGGTGTGCCACGGAAATTCACTTCAACACTGTATACCAGCAAACGAAGCCGAGTTCACACTTACGGCGATACTTCACCTGTATCCAACACAAGAAGTGATGTTCGTCAGGGTTGTCTCAATTCAGCTTTCCGTTCTAACTTCCCAACTGAGACGGTGATTGTTCTATCCTAATATGAGAATAGTAGCATTGATATTTGCTCAAACAGGAATCGGTTTGGTTCCGAATATGCGAACGACGTTGTGCTACTGAGTGAAGATTAAAGTAGGCTGCAAATTTTTTCGATCTCCTAAATGACAGTAAGGCTTGACATTGATTTTGCACCTTCAAAGTATATAACGCTATTCTAGGACTGGATTGGCTCAAAGCCGAACCTTTTTCTTACAGGAAAGCAACTGGATGAGGTGGACAGATTTAGTTACTTGGGCAGCTGTAATTCACTTGGTGGTCGTATATCAGATGAAGTGTCCTCGAGCACACAGAAGGCTTGCGCTAATTTGGGGCATCAGTGGCGTCCGCGTGAGATCCGGTTTCAGATCAAAAGTCCAGCATACACGGCAGCAGAGATCTGCATTGCTCTACGGCTCCGAAACAAAACCGTTGAGAGCACAAGATGCGCGAAGACTTTTGGTATTTGAACACCTTTGTCTCCGTAGTATTAGTTATTGGTAGAATATGGTAGGAGACTTTTGTGAGTAACTTAGTATTGGATACTGGGGTCGTCTTTAGAACAGGCATTGAATCACAATACGTCAAGGTATTTAGGACATGTTTCGCGCGTGCCCACAGAACGCTCGCCTCGTTGTGCGCTGTTCTTCGAAGCAGATAATGTTTGGAGGGCGGTTCGGAGTGGCCAGTCGATGACGTGGACAGAAAGTATGAAAGCTTTAACCAGTAGACCGACGCGTGCAGATGCGCTAAGAGTACCGGGTTGGAGTCCACGGGATCCCCGAAACAACGGCTAGAGACAACAGGCGATATGGCTCAGTACCGCAGTCCGTGTTCTTGCATTCGAAACCTTCCATCTTCTGCATAGCTATTCAACTAACTATTTTCCAATGGGTGTTTCATTATTCTCCATTCTTTTTCTGTTTGAGCAGGTGGCAATAACAACCGGAGCACATTGGTGAAGGGTTAATAGCTGCCCAGAGTGAACTGATCTGAACTGAATTCATTGGATCTCTTTTGATGTTGCTGGGTTGCAAACCCGATACGTAGATACCACAGAAACCGTGGCTTGTAGATGAGGAGAAAAGGGAACAACCTTGATCAGGAGCAATCAAACGATCATTGTCTTGACAAGTGGATGAGAATTCTCGTGAGCTCGAATTCGCCCACGTGTGTCCATTTCCTCAATTGTCAGTATGAAAAATGACGTAGATGGTCATATAAAAGATAGAAAAAACAAGCAACACGGATAAACAAATGACTAAATGTGCACGGATTTTAAATTGACCACCTCACCAGTCAGTCAAATGAACGATTCATAACTGGAATTCAATTCGAACCCTCCTGAGTGCAAAAGCATCACATCAAACTTGAAATACAGACATAATAGTGAAAAAGCCAAGCATAGTGGACTATTATCTATGAATAAAATGACCGATTGGAAAGAGCACCCGATTTTGTGACTCCGAGTGGGTAAGAGACACGTTGCATCACTCACAATCACACAATCAATTAAGAGACATTATTTTTTTAACCTGCCTGCTCCCTTTTTACTTGTGAACAGACGCAGAATCGTGACTTTAACATACTTTGAGAAATTGATCAGCGCGTGTTGCCAAATCGTGACAAATCGATTCAAAAATTGACTGTGCTTTCCATTTCTGGACCGAAAATCACTGAACTGTCTACCCAGTTGGTTAAAAAAAGACACCGAGTGTCACAATAGGTTACAAGCGTTCGGGTTACGTATCTGGAAACGAAATATCGGGACATTTTTAGAGCTCCAGATTCCAAGTGCGCTCATTTTACCTTCTCGGAATGCGGGGCGCGCAAATATAGGCACAGATAAAAACCACGAAAAGTAAACGACGTATTACAGCTCATGTCGGCTGCGGGAAGCGTAACAGAATTTAGGTCACCGGTTCTGCTCCAATCACGCAGAAATATTCAATCACAGAGGGAACTAAACCATTTAACTGACTGTTTGTTTCCCATACCAACCTGCAATCTGGAAATGTAACTTAGATTGCTTGATCTGAAGTACCGAAAGTGCAACTAAGGATGGTGCAAATTTAGCACCGGACCTATTCCGGGAATAGGATGGGAGCGAAATCCATAAACCGAAGAAGATCATGAAAAACATCAATCTTTGTGTGTTTGTCGGTCTGTTCATCAACACTGCCCAAGCTTGCACCTGCATGTCGAATAGTGAATTGAAATATGAATTCCGGATTTGCGAGTTCTAGCACCACTGCTCAATTCTCGTTTCAAGCTTGAGGTGGAATTCCAACCAGACGTGTGTTCAGACAATGCTTTCGGAAAGTTCATGTAGACTAACTGTACTACATTTTGCCTGAGAATAAACGTGCGCACAAACAAAATGAAAACTTGATGGAGAAACATTTCAACTAAGTAATAACCCTTGCTAGTCCATTTTCCGATGTCGCATAAGGAAATTACCCATAGTAACCGCCTATTTATAGCCGGTTTTGGTCTAGTTGGAAACAGTCGAATTTGGACGACGTGAAATCATGAGAACGTGAAAAGTGAAGATCAGCGTGGATGTACAAATAGCACAAAAACACATACAGATTGGCGATGGAACTCCATTTGAGCAATTAAGGGTGTGCACGAGCGATGAATCTACTTACTAAGTGCACGGTGATTGGTCGGAAGTTTGTGATCGACCAGTCATGACTAACGTTCACAAAAAGACCACAAGGTCCAAAAATATGGAATTCCCTTGTAAATGGGAAGAATTCCTACTGCATCTGGTTTTGTACTTCGATTCATGATCTATGCGCGCTCAAGATGATTCAAATGAAATTCTAGTGTCAATCAAAAAGACGAATGTACAAGTACGGGGATAGCTGGACAGAAGGGCACCGGGTAGTCATACCTGACGAATGACAATAACTACAAACACGGTTTTAAGCTTACGAGGAAACAATATTTTTTTCAGTCACGCGCGAAACGCACCACTTAAAAAAAGAAGATAAAAAACTGAAAGTCTATATCTAAGGTCATAATCACAAAGGCTAAATAAACCATTTAATCACTATACAGCATTTTAACCCACTTTCGCCATAGAAGCAATGCTCCAAAGAACAAACCAAATGTGTTTGTAAATAAATCCATAAATTCTATGATGACTAAGGGTTTATGGATAGTGAAATTGTCAATGGAAGAAATGACGAACACTGGACTCGAGGTCGTTTGAGCACGCTTCTTTTAAATGTCGTGCTAGCACCGTGTCAACGTGAAAGCAGCTAAAAAAGGAATTCCTTCTTCATACTCTAGTTTAGGGGCCAGCAGTCAGATAACAAACGCGCGAAATTCGATACTTCTTGCTCGATTTTGTTTAACATGTTTGAATGAATAAGACTGCCATTTTTGTAATATTTAGTAACAAAAAATTTTGCAAGTGACTTCACTAGAAGCGTAACAAAAACAACCAATTAGAGGCGATAAAAATCAATTTGTTTCTCTCCCTATCGAAAAACGACAACAAAGATTTTTATCCTCAACCCAACAACAGAATGATGGACAGAATGTGAAACAACTTGAATTCCAGCTAATGTGGGACAGGTATTGAACAAGCACCAAAAACTACGTGTCAATATAACCCGGGAATTAAAATACCCGGGCATTCTCACCTTTGCGATCGGTTTACTTTTCTAACGAGTACATGACATCAAGTGTTCGCAATAAAAGCAGCAGATTCGGAAACATTTGATAGAGTCAAACCTAAGCACATAACCGTTTCGTATGGGCCTTGAGCATCTCTGCATTATTCCTGACCGGTTGTTTCATTTATCATTCTGTGTTGTTATAACACAAGCAGGCCCCATGAAATTAACAAAATCACCCGGTTTGTTTGTGTAGAGACTATAAGCCAATCAAGTCACAACGATAATTTCATGAAACAATAACTGAGTTGGATGTGAAGCTTGACGGCTGTCATATCTGGTTAGTATCTATTATTTTAATCCCTCAAGTGCATGGGACTAACATCGAATCATTCTGACGATGCGGGACAGGTTCTGAAGGATAAACTGAGTCTGACAACAAACACAAAAACAGACATACATTTTGTCATAAATCAAGATCCATGTTAGTGAACACGTGAAGGAATAAAACAATCCATAGCCGGTGCATCGCATGATGTCAAATTAATCAATTAGAAGTAAACAATAGCCCAAAGGAGGGAGATAGAACAAACTAGCCAATCCGTGTCACCGGGTCTCAGATCCTACTTCGCAAAACAATTGGACCAATCGGTATTCAGAGAAAAATGGTTGGTTCAGTTTCAGTAAACCAGTATATTTCAAAAAACAACTGGGTCATCTTAGTAAAAATGAAAGTTAGAAAGAACTCTTCCGTCTGCGAATGACCTGATTTCGATGAACAATCGACAATAGGAACCATTACTGGGTTGCCGAGTGGACAAAAAAGCACCACGTGGTTTTTTATGGCTAACATGACCTAATTGCTACTACGGAACACATGTCTATCTTTTCATTCTGATATATATATATATATATATATTTATATATATATCCAGATACCACTTACTATTTCTATATGTACATATGTATATTATGGGACAGTCTGCCCTCGTTCCTAAAGGTGGCTCAGCCCAACTGACAAACAATTATCAACGTATCACAATTGTGGTTCTTCTGTGAACTCTTCGACGAGGAGCTTCCATGCACACTCCTGACGCGACAAATTCGACTCGTTGTCAACGGGTCCCAGATTGGATCAAAACGTCATGATAAACGTATTTACTCAGCGTACGCCTTCTCAACTCTAAAATATGCAACCTGAGCTGCAGATATTTTCACTCCCCATATATATATATATATCCTAGAAACAACAACTGCTCTTTCATTGATGCAATACTAACATCTACCCGAGTCTGAATTCAACCGCCCTTTTCCAGTGATTGATCATAGTTGAAATGATATTAGGTTCACATCTAGGTAAGATCTATTCAATTTATCTGACGGAGCACAATCGGTGGGTTGTGAAAGCCAGACGACCTTTGCTGAGTCTGAATCCGGAACGTTAGGGATCATCACGAAAACGGTCTAACAATACTGATTGCAACGCTTTATGCTTTCTTTCGTTAGCTGTGATATAATGTACATCATTTCGGAAGGTAATCACGTGAAAAGTGATGGTGAGTGACCGTATCTGAACCGGAGACATCCGTGTCCAAACTCGGTGATGCTAGTTGGCGATGGAGTATCGTTTGGTCCAAAGCATTTGCACTATATTCTTTTGTGCAAAATTGGTCACAATTTGCACTAAGCTACTCCAACTAAACAGCCATGTGATGAGATTCTAAGAAATAGCAGATCAGTTGTCCTGTTTTGGGGACAAATATTTTCGATGTTTTGTTTTGACTGACTACTCTTCGGATTCCATCTTCTCTCTGTATATCCGATTCGGAGTGAAATAATTACCATCCGGTTCTCGAAGTTGTCATACCACTGATAGGCGCTTTGGACAAGATAGAAATTTTACGACGACCTGTACACAGAGAGCCAAAAACACATGTGGACCCAATGAATGACTGTATCACTGACAATTGCTTAATTAAATAGCAGGGCCCGTCAAACGGATTGGATGTCTATCAGACCAAAAAGTTTCTGGCCTTCGAATCCCAGATCCGTTTGCCATTTCGGTGGCTGACGGCAATTTGTTGTCGACGGGCTCGTTACTACACCTGACTTATTAGGAACCTGTATGGTTCTACGCCGCTACAATTTTCAAGGTCACTGTTAATGTTTACTCCTTCCCATCTAGTGATCTCTGGAATTTCCTTTTACGCGAGCCGATAGGATGAACAAGGTGTTCCCTTCATTAGTACTGAGGGATTTTGCAAGAATATGACAAAAGGTTAAATGGCATATGGTGGATCATAAGATGATAACAGTGACTGTTGCACGTACGTTAATTTATGGTCTATCAAGCGAAATCAGACTAGTACCTTTGATCGAAGTGGTTGAGACCTGGTTTAAAGAATAAGTGTGTGTATCGAGGGCATTTGTTTCCGTAGAATAGATTTTATGATCGAGTCAGTCAGACGCAGGGAGTTGGAAGTGTTTGTGCGTGAAAGATTCATCGTCTACTGATTCGCCATGATCATTGGCGTGAGTTTACGGATAGAAAATCTAGCCAGTTAGGATAAACAAGTAAGGTTGCCACATCAACCGGACAAATTTACATTCGTTTCCTACTAGTCAGACTAGTTCCAATAATGGAGATGCGTGCCAATATGGACTCCACACTCTTCTGGACAATGAGGCAACTTTTATGGGAATCATGATAGGAAATGGGTAATAAAATGACAGATACAATTTGACTGGAAAGAGGCAAGGGAAAAATTAAGGAATTTTCCGCGGGAGGTATAAGGGAAATCGGTTCTTTTCAGAATCACGTGACATTACTTTTGTTCCAATCAACTAACCATGTAAGGCCAATAGTGTACAACCGAAAAGCATACAAGCATTCTATTGCGCGTTCACGATTTTGTGAGATCTAACAGCAATACAGTTAATCCATTCGATTCGCATTCATTCACTCCCGGTTCGAATTCCAGCCACAGCAGGGTACGCATTTACCAACAGTGGTTTTTTTGTATTTTCTATCGCATGTACTACGTCCCGCTACCGTGGAGGAGTATACAGCATAACCACTTAGGCATACGGAACCGGGAGACTAGCAACCACAAAGTGGAAAGTTGTACTGGCATAAAATCAAGTACGGCTTCAGTAGAAATGGTATAGTAACCAAAAGGGTGGCAACAAATTCCAATGGACCACCACCAAAGTGATCAGCAGATCAGGGGTATCAAATTTCTGAAACGTTTAACCTAATAGTTCCTGAAATTCATTAACCAGGTGTTTTCAGTAGTACGTTCAGCACTAACATCGGAAGAGTCATCACTTTAAATTCACATTGTTTTCCACCAATAATATTAGCAAAATAGATGAAAGGGTCCGGTACTGTAGCGTCTCAGCTTTTCCAAACAGAAATCATTCGTCGTAAGAACCTACCACTGTGTAATGAATGGTCTGTAGCTGGCCAAAAATTTAGTGACAAAAGTGCGTTGCACCTAGAAAAGTTGATATTGACTACATTGTTTAGAGTTATTCCCAATTCTCAGATGCTCAAGTGGTCGCAAAACACATTTGATCATTCATCAACCTGAGCATGAAAAAAAATGTAAACTAATTTTTTAGTGAAATATTGTAAATATGAAAACAGCGTGATCAAGAATGTTTGTAATGAGCTGACGTTTCGATTACTGTGGTAAAACTTCTCGAAGACAGATTTATAATTGGATTTCACGTTTAGAACACTCCAATAACATATCACATAGCGCACCGTCCTTTCGATCCAATTTGAAATCCCTTCAGTTCTGGTATATGCAAATTAATTTCGACTGGACTTCGGTTCATTGTCAACCTCTTCGATCCGTTGCCAGGTCGTGAATGACTGGAAAGATTACATCATCTGAATAAAGACCATCCTGATTGCTAACCGAATAAATGTGTAGATTACACGTTATTTGATAACCAGGCTAAAAGAACGAACGAAAAATAAGTAGTTCCGGTTTCTGTGACGAAATGGTATAAGTTGAATAACCACGGGGAACAGATCTAGTTTGTGCTGCGTGAATATGACCAAAGATGACCAAATGGGAAGAACCAATTGAATAGTGTGCTTTTAGGACCCTCAATGATCAGTTAAGTGTTGGTTTCACATGATCAGTCATTCCCTGGGCCACGAAACTTTATCATGAAACACAATTCGCAGAACTGTACTCTTTAGAAATTCGTGTAGTTCGACCATTATTGAACCTGCCTGGAAAAGAAATTTGGTGTGGAAGTAGTTACAGAATCGCTGAGCAATTAGTGCAGGAGTGAAAGTATCAACAAGGTAGGAATAACTCTCTAACGACCTAAAGACCGATGATAAGCAACCAGATGCTTGAACCAGACGGAGGTAGAAGGCACAATTCAAGAGACCGTTCGGGCAAGGAAATGAAGACAGCAACTAAGCATAATGAAACCAACAATATACAACCAGATGAGTTAGGGTAGGTAATCAAAAAGAAAATCGATTCGGAGGGAACACGTGTTCGGACGAAAAAAAAACTAGTTGAACAAAAAAACATCTGACCGCGTCAACCGCTCCGGCTTGTTTGCGGTTGATAACCGTGACAAAAATATCACAATATTGGTTTCGTCTAACCGTTCAAAAAGATCTACCCCGGTTCACTGGTGGAAAAAAAGGAGTACGAGGAGGAGGAGACACATTCACATTGTGTGTATATACTTACTTTGATTGATTATCCGTAGTGTGGACAATGTGATTCCGTGGCCATCGTCCAAGCGATAGGGTAGACACAAATTGAGAGACTGGATCAACGAGATTCGTGACCAGTCAGGCATAAAATCAAGAGGGAGAAAAAAAGCAAACAAATAAACAAAATGAAAATTACACGAATATAAGCAAATGATTGTAAAAATAACTGCACAATTATGACAATCAAACGGTCCTGATTGATAAACTTAGTTTTCGAGTTATGAGAAATGCCCGACAAATACACAAGTGTGGAAATTCAGGGAAAAAAGAGATGATCATGAACAGCATCTGTGAGCACCGACTGGCCATGTTTAAATGTTAATATACTAGGAATTAGGCATACCGATTAGGAGCATCCTGCTAGGTTGTACGAAGGTTAGAATAAGGCCCCAGGGAAAATAACCCCAGTGATGTAGGAGAAGACTGTCGTACCAAAACCACTCAAGGAAATTCATGGTCCGTTTGTTCGCGCGCTCTCTCTCTCTCTCTCTCTCTCTATATATATATATATATATATATATATATATACCACAAGTCTATTCGTACACTAGGTACCGTCAGAACCCTGAGGAACGGGGAAAATAACGAGCGAGGAAGAAATTGAAAAAAGAAAACGCTGGACAGAATACAGTCTACTGCTGCTAGCTCTTCAAGTCCCCACCCACAGGAATCCGTGGATTTGGTGCTACTGAGAAAGAAAACAAACCAAAATTATTATCAGCAGCGTGCAAAAAAAACAGCTGGCTTTAATGAATATTCTGAATTGGTTTGCGACATTTCACAGTGGCCGTATGACTCGGAACAATATGACGGCAACTGTGTCAAAATGCAGGTGCAAAGTAGTATTGCCAGAAGGGTGTTAAAGCTGACAGATAGTACTGCAATAGTTATACTGTACCCATGATATACATAAGTATATATTATAAATATAAGTAACAACTGGATGAATGCACAAAATCTGTCCGGGAGCACGTTACCGATTTCGCGGTTATTGACGCTGTGGGCCTCCCGTACTAACGTAACAATGTGTTTGAAATAAGAGGCGGTTAATTAAGACAAATAACGCTAAGGTTGTATGAAGTGACGAAAATTGATAATCTTCAAAAAATCGGAAGAAATAGCATAGCAAGCCTTTGTCACGATAATAAACACACGATTGATGGGCCGTTTTCTGGTCCACGCAGGCATACTAATGTTCCCGTAGGGAACTTATTGTCAAATTCCATAGCAATATTAGACGGAAAGTTACTCGTTCCATACAATGTTTATTTGCTAAGCGACAATGAAAAACAACACCAATAGGATGACAACTGAACCTTTGTAAAGTCAGTACCGGTCCACGCAGACACTCTTTTTCAGTACTGAAAATACGTGCTTCGTTCAACTTGTTGAAAAAATAAATTACGTAGCCAAAAGGTCCCGCTCACTTTGAGAGGTGATACTAACACAGTGCATTCGATGGATCTAAGCAGAAAATACGACCTATGAGAGCCCCGATTTTTCTAGCATTTGCCCAACGAACTAAGCCATAATGTAGGACTAGAATGGGAGGGTGGCGCCTAGTCCATAGGTTTACTATTCTTCAGATCTGCGTACCTGGTATTTTCCAGTCCGAACGTCATTAGACGTGCACACTTCCAACGAGTATGTCATTTAGATCTCGTTGTGTCATCAGAATTACGCGTGGATGTTCTTCTTTGGAAAGTTCGCAGAATAGTGTCCCCATTTCCAAAAAGCGACGATCTCCCTGACCCGAAAACTACCGTCCGACGTTTCTACCATCAATTGTTTCGAAAGTGTTTGAAACTAATAGTTCCAACCATATGTCATCATTTTGCGAACGCGAAAGACCACCGAGAAATCGCCAATGTGGATATTGACGACGACGTTCCGCTGGTCCTCAGCTGGCTCAAGTCCGACATTCCTGGTCGATCGCATTCGATAATAACGGAGAATCATACCTAGTCTCGCTCAATAACTTGACGGCCCTCGAAGAAATCATCCAGCTTGTCAGTGACTCCTTCTCAATATCGAATCTGTGGTCACCAGCTCATTATCAGGCGGCTGTTTCGCTGCCCAGTTTCTATCTAAACTATTCTGGCTTTCTATTCTTTGGAGCTTGTTTTGTCAGCCAACATACCTTTGGCTTTCATCCGTCCACCCGTTCTCAGACTTTCAGCAATCATACAAGAAACATTTCTATGCAAAAGTGTCACACATGTCTCGCTTTCAGGTCTTCTTTTATTCCCGAACTGGCAAGCCGCGGAACACTGTTCCCCCTACTTGTTTTCCTATTGATTCACAATCGCTCGCCGTTTGAAAGCAAAGTTTGATTACCTGGGTTATTTCCTATGCTATAAATCACTTTATGCACAATAGAAAAGGATGTGATTCGTCGACAGCTGTTCGCCGGTTGACCTAAGCCAACTTTGGGAAAGGAACCAGAATGCAGCTGGGACAAACAATAAATGTAGGCGGCACCTGGATAAGTGGATAGAATTTTCCCGGAAGGACAGCAACCATTCCGGGATTAGCGAATACATATATGATTGACATGTGAGAATATCCGCAGTTCAATTTTCCCATTGAATCATTTACATTTGATAAAGAGTCCTAGGTTGGATCAAAACGATACAATAAACATTTTACAACTCAGCGTAAGCCACCAATTTTTCCGTTATTATATATATATATATATCATAGATCTCTAATGTGACGACGATGAATCATCGTTTCATCCAGTGTAATTATTTCCACTTGGTTCATCAGGGACAAACCCCAACACTCATAAAACATTCCTGAAGGGGACTAACACGCACGATTCATCTCCCTAGTAATCAAAAAGAAACACATCGGCATACACTTTCGACTGAAGCAATCAAGTCGACTGAGCCATGTATGACTAATTCTCTGGAAAGTTAGATAATCAATTTCTAACACCGTGCACGTCTACGGTCGTAGCGAAAGCGAGCGGGATTTACCTGCAACTCGAAACGTTCATCCCACAAGAAAAACTGGTTATGATGAACGGGAACTAATGCTAACAATTCCGGGACTAGAAGCATCGTTGAGGATAACGTAATTCCAATATTTTAGAGTTAAGTTAAAAAAACTATTATTTTAGCCGTCAGAATGATGGTTTCATTACTGAATATTCAATGCGCACACAGATGAGGTGACAGAAAGGTTACACCCATTAAATCATGTTATAAACTTAGGCCAATTTCGGATGTATAGTCGTTATTCAGTGCCACCCACATCGATACAGATTGTGCAGGTGTAAATCCCGATTAGATCAACAGCGACGATGCAACGTGGAGCGTACTGGGCGAGGCTAGTGACATGCTACCACCACAAACCAAAAGAGTGAGTGACCTGATAAAAGTGCATCTAAGAGAGGATTTAAATGTTCTTCTAACCAATAATCTTGCACTAGCACGCTGTGGTTTTGGGTGCCGATTCACAAAACCATCCAATCAGAAGAGCAAAAGTAAACGAGAAATAGTGAACAATCAAATCCAACGTAATTAATTCGAAACATTTTGTAGAAGAGGAGAGATTACGAATACGAGAATCCTACTTTACTGAGACATTCAACCATACCACCCATTGTCTCCAGTGGTCGCGTGGGGGAAGGGGATCCCTTGAATGAAAAGCTGGTTCTCAGACTGTACCTACACGGGCCAATCCCTTCGGTTAATGTTTTCATACGTCTTTGTCATATCATCGGCTGACGAA
Source organism: Fasciolopsis buskii (assembly GCA_008360955.1). Taxonomy (NCBI): domain Eukaryota; kingdom Metazoa; phylum Platyhelminthes; class Trematoda; order Plagiorchiida; family Fasciolidae; genus Fasciolopsis; species Fasciolopsis buskii. Next base: position 87,836 of record LUCM01011178.1, on the reverse strand, counting down.
TTCAGCTCATCTGCCAACCGTCACCTCCTTCGGAAAACAGCATACAACAAGACAGGCGTTCGGTGGATATGCCACTTCAGTCTATTCAGATTCCGTGCCTACTGGCTGATTCCATGGGTCCAATGTCTTGTGCGTAACCCTTGAGTTCATGAGAAAATTCTCCCATCATGTTCTACCAATACCCCGAAGACAGCGATATAGAAACATCGAAAGTCTTCGCAAATCTCCTGTCCTCAACGGCCATATTCTTTGAGTCGTACACCAAGACAACAGTCCACACTTTGAAGGCGTAAAGCACACCTGAACATACGTATATCACTGCTCAGAAGAACGAAAAGAAACTGAAATCTATTCGGATCTTCAATCAGCAACACAACACGGTCCATATTTTCCAGATCAGACAGCCTCACGTCTGAGCAATCAGCAATATTATTATTCTAACATACTGACAGGGCGATTTCTACTACACAATTGAAAAGCATGGATGAAAGGCACCAACCCTGACCAACTGTCCCGGTGAACTCGGGTGAAAAGTCACCGCGAACACGGGTTCGATTTGGGGGCTTAGCGTCCAGAGATTCGAAAAATGAAGTGAACTTATCTAGCACACCGTTCTCACATGTGAGATGGTTTAGGATGTTAGACTAGGTGCCGCGGTAAATAATATTGTTAGTTTGCAACCAGCAACCCTCTCTCGTCTAAACAATTCTTGTGTACTTCTTACTATCCTTGTTTGTCGACTACGGCTCTTTATATCTCCATTCATTACGCTCATGAGTGAACGACCTTATGAAATGGAGAGGACAAGGGATAAAGCATTTCATTGGGAAAATAGTAATAACTGACGAAAATGAGAGGTTGAAAAAAACATTGACAATCCTAGTTTTATTTTTACTCTGACCACTGAAAACTCGGATGCGTCCAACTGGCAACTTTGACCCAACCGGACCTTTCGAAACCAGTAAACGTAGATTGATCAGATGAGTGACATATCGCAACTAGTCTGTCTCATTTTATTCAAAAGTCGCAGATAAAGAGATCCATTGACATCCCTTTGTTCGTCGCAATTCTCTTCTTATCGTTGCATTGAAAAAAGAAACAGAAAAAATTAGTCTACATGAGACCGGATGCTCGCGGCCAGAGAAACAGATGAGGTAAGAAGTTATTAGTGAGATTTTCCCATTTACACTCGAGTTCCGTCCACCCCGATTTCAGACGAACATCGGAAAATAGGTATTTGTCATCGTCGAAACCCGGCGGCACTTTAATAAACGCATGTGCACAATCCATGCACTATGACTGAATAATTTATGCTCAACAAAACAGCCACTTGGTTTTAATGGAGTCGAAACTCTTGTTTCAGGGGGAACTGGATCCATCAACAAACAAATTATCGCACAGCAGGTGAATGGTTTAGCCGCGGTCGAACAAGGTTGCTTACAAAGTAGCAAGATATGGAAAACCAACAAGATGACAAGCAACCTTTCCTGTCCGTAAGGGGATTATCTCAGTGAAAATTTAGTTCTTTCAAATCACGTGTTCTAATGCGTTTTGTTCCTTCGGTTGAACGAGGGGGTAAGGCAGCAACCATCGAAACACCGAAGTCAGAAAAATGACGGAAACTATTGTAAGGCTAAAAGCCACAGCTACTCAAGAATGGCGGTTAATTTATGCAACTTCACAATGGCAAATTTCCCGTTTTCTTCGGAATAAGAATGCAAACTTGCTAATTTCCTTGGGGATTTAGTGAGGCCACGGCCCTGACAAAATTCTTCAGTTGTACAACTTGTGGATAGATATCTCGCAACAAATGATTTACGTGTGTAGTTTTATGCATACCGGTGTGCCGACAGCTGAAGTCACATTTCATCGGGTGTGGACACACAGAAGTGCACGAAACCACTGGTTCGGCAATGTGCAAATGCTTGAGAGAAAAAGACCGGAATAATCTGGGACATGCCAGGTGAGATCGGAAACCGCAAAACTGAACTAACAGGAAATGGATATGGAGTGAATAAAACCAGGACAATCAATCGCGTCCAAGTGAAAAACAGAAACTAGTGTTAATCGACATTATCTACATTGTGATTCAAGGAGTTATTCTCCGGTAAACTCACACTGACTGTTTACTTATGCAAACAAACCAGAAATATTTTCTTATGATATGCACGAAGCATGAGTGTAGTAAAAACGGCATACTCTACATCCGCTAGGGCCTGCCACACGGCAACCGCCACCCCCGAAAGCTGGGGCGGTTTCATTAGGTCAGGTGTGGTAACAAGCCGCGCGACAGCAAACTGGCATCTAGCGTCAGTGACTCAACCATTTCTGAAGCAGAACTGGATAACCAAACTGCTCAGTTTGCGCATAGACTAGTCCCCAGTAGGAATTCACGAATCGACGACGTTCCTCGTATTCCGTACAGGCGAGGATAGCTTGCGAACGATCACCCAACTCTAGAGAAGTGACAGAAATTCAGGGTTTGACAACGTTGGCTTATCAGGCCAATAGAACTATTTGCCACAAATGCAACCATTGAAGTTGGGCACCTGGTGATATAAGGATTACAGACGTCGTGAGAATGAGTCGGCAGCTTGTCTGTTCAATTCAATTTGAAAATCTTTACCAGCGGCAAGCAGTTAAGGATAGCGAGACATGATCGGATTCAAGATACATGTATCAGTCAGACCAATAACCTGGGATTCTGTTATGTCAGCTGTGATTGATAATTCACGATTGATTCGAGGCTAGTTTCTAACCGGAGAGGGACAGACCTAAGCGTCCCGGCACGCACTGGAGTGAAGAAAATTCATGCTGCAGTGGAACAACTGATGATCGGTATACAGAGAGAGAAACCTTTAACCATCATCCGACTGACCGTCGACGAGGCCATACGGCTGACACGCACTACGCAGTAGAACGTCCACACGAGTGTTGACGATCTTCATAACAATGAGATCGCGCGCAGAGTTGTAATAAGAGGACCACACAGATTTCGGCAAAAGAAGTCCATAGCCTTATCCTGGCTACAATCAGTAGTTGCATAGGAAGAGATTAGGGACAAAACACACATGTCTTTACGATGACAGCCAATGACACAGGAACCAATGAGAGAGAAGACACAAAGACGTTGTAATGTAAGACAGAGTGTGACAAAACTAGTTCGGCTGTAGAACCAAGGAGGTTATCGACACCGGATGTATTCTAGCACGCAAATCATATCCCAAGAAACACCAAGGAGTGTTGGATCACTAATCCGAATCGGTCATTGTTATGATGCCTTAGCCTATTCCATCTGATTTTGGCAACGAAACATCATTTTGCCCACAGAAGAGGGATGAGATACAGCCAAACAACTGGTGGTGTGAAGGAGGAGGACATATGTAATACAAGTCCTACGCAAAGGGGTTTCAGTTTCACCGTTTTCATAAACACATTTCCCTCCTCGTTCTTGATTTCGGCTGTTGCATGTTCGTATATTTACCTTTTATGTGAGTCTGAATTTTCCGTTAGAGGAATTAGAATTTTTACAGCGCGATCCACTAAGTTGGCTTAAGGGACAAAGTAGCTTAGCGCCTACGAAAAAACCATGAGTTAAAGTGCTACTTCGCTCTTGCGGCTGAAATTTATTCATATCATCTAGTAAAAATCATACACCAATTGGTATTTCTGATATAGTGATCACCTGTCCCATTCTGTGCTCTCCATTTTGGATGGCATCTGCGGGCACCACAACCTCTAAGCCGTCTCCCGAATTAGCTGGCCTAAAACTAATCCACTGAATGCCCGCGAAAAAAGTAAAACGTAACGAGTTCTTCTCCAACCATAGTCACTCATACAATTAGCTAAAATTAAAGTATATATATATATATAAATATAGAATCCACAATCGAAATAACCAAAGAACTATTTTCTAACCATTCTGAACCTATTTCTTAGATATAAATTATTTCAGCTTATCGAATTGTAATGCGACTGGTTCCACACGCAAAGACCGTATTTCTGAAAAAATGGCCACTGTAATTTACATTAGCACTGAAAGTGGAAATGAATGAAGTTGGAATTGAGTGGCTGCTACAAAACACGGAATTCGTGTCCAGCGATAAACGGCAAGTTATTTCAGACAGAATGATGTAGCTGATCAAAAGACGACACACATCGAAGTAGTCAATGATGATAGGAAGCGGAGCCAAAACGAACAGCTATTCTATTTGATGGATAATCTTCTGTGCATTGCCATCTTAGCAACGCGATTCGAAACGTAATTGCACTGATGGAACGCCACTTCGCTGTACGCTATTCCCCGACACAGGTAGGGGCCGAAAGAGGGTTCGAAATAGGTTTGCCGATAACATGGGAAGAACGCATGAAAACATTAACCAACAAACTGGACCGTGTACGTTCAGCTAGACAACCGAGATCTCCTCCCCCCAACTACCCAAAAAAAACGATGACTGGAAAAAATAAGTGATATGGCTCAATGCCGCAATCAGCGGCGTTCATGTATTCGAAATCTTCCCATCCCCATATAAACTATCAAGTTATTACTTCGGAGTAGATAAATCAGTATTTCTCGTTCTCTTTTTCGCTTTAGAATACACAATGTCACGCGATAGCAAACTAAAATAGAGCACGCTAGTGCAAGGTTAATGGTCACAAAAATAGAATTAAACTGGTCATTCTGTTCATGAAGCTAATTTTGAGAACTCCAAAACCGAGCTCTTCAGTGCACTAACGGTTAGGAGCATTAGATATTCGCATTGGCTGCTTGCATTTCATAAGTTCGCTGCTAATGTTACCGTAAATATTGTGTATCCCTGTGAACACACTGTTTTACTCGTGATGAAAACGACCAAACGGCTCGTGAAAAATAAGATACAGCAATGACTGAATAGGGAAATTGCATACTGATTCACTTAACAGTGATGCCTGTGATATTATCGATTGGATTAACCGTTGGACGGCAAATTAACAATACTCATGAGTTGAGCCAACCAATCTAAATGTGGCCGACAGAAAGGGAAAGGGAAGAAAATTGGCCAAGAAATTGAAGTCAATGAAATTAGTACAGACATAACTAATCCAACAGTCACCGTCCAATCAACGTTGAAATCCACCAACAGCGAGCGAAAGTTGTTTCGTAAACCCTTTCCCTCCTCTCAACAATTGTCATCGCGTTTAATCCCAACCCAATCCCAAAAGAGTAGGAAAAAAACGTGTGCCTAAACAGATGGCAAATTATAATTCACAAGAAAAAGTACTTTCTTCATGTCTGCGCCAAATTTCAATTTCATCCAATAGAATCAATGGTAAGCGAAAACTTCGGCACATATAGACAAACATGTATGAAAATTTACCGTGAGAATTGGACAAGGTTTGATGGAGATAAGTGCAGCATAATGCTTCAAGAAATATAGGTAAAAAAACGGTTCTTCGAGAGAAGTTCCTCATTTCCTAAATATCAATACACGGAAAAAACCGCGAATTCAATCGCGCGGTAAGTCGCATGAAAGTTACCGAGGTTGCAGACCGCCAAATTAATTTTTCTCAGGTAAATTTTGTAACCTTACGAATATTTTTGTCGAGAATCGTTTAATACTAGTATTCGCGTCTATTTCGATTGACGTTCCCAAACTCCATTGGAGGAATATTGTAACCAAGTTTCTGATAGAAAGTCACTTACGGTATTTTGGTGCTCATACACTCAGTCAACAGACCGTTAACTAACTGATCAAATAAGCAGTTCGCTCACTTTTCGTAACCATGATTTACACTGAACAGAAACATAATCATCATCAACATTAGCGTTCAGCGTTAAACAGCAAGGAAAGCTTGACAGATCGTAGCGTTTTCCCCAAGGACCCATCTATCTATAAAAAGGTCAATATCCAAGGGAAACAGGAAGTGGACTACACAAGTGGGAAAAGATAAGACGCTGCTCGAGCCAACACACGGAACAGTCTAACTGTACAAACACACTCAATCATTTTGATTCGATAGACAATGACAACACGATCGCTACTGTTCACGGTTCATTGCCATATCCTTCAGTGTCTCCAGCCAGTTAGTTGACGAGTCTGTCGGACCCTAACCACGAAGACGTGAGACATCTACTTTACCTAGGTTCGCTGTACATTTTCACATTCCACATTGCCACGTCATCTGTTGACCTCCACATGATTCGCTCCACTCCGTGGGAGGAAACCAAAATAGAGCACGATATGGTAGACGAGTTTTCGCCATGTGCAACGCGTGACCCAACCATCGTAGTCTATTAAGTTTCATATGCTGACGTATTCTGACAGCCGGCACCTAGTATTAGATTCCTGACTTCCACATTACTCACCCGGTCACTCCATCCAATACTAACGATCGTGATGGACTGGGAAATGGGTCCCAATGAATAAAACGGGATATCTCACGCTCAAACCATTTTTTAAATTGTAGGTTGGTGAGGGCAATGATGTTCCGGAGACGTTTGACTACTAGGACAGAGCCAACAATTTGAATTTGATCACTCAGTATAGTCTGCAGTATCAAGATTAGTCAAACCACCATAATTACCCACGTGCTTTCCACGAAACTAGGCACTGGCTCGTGCAACGTCAACGGACGCGACGACAACAACCAAATCTCGGGAAGAATAGAGTAGCTAAGCATTGGCTAAATCATTCATCCAATATTTTTTTATCATATGCTTGTCTCCTCGAAAGCCCAAAAAATCCTGTGATAAAAGCACGGACGATCGGAAGCCGGAAGCCCCGACTTTTGTAGAAACACATAAGGCTGGACGTGATAAAGAACCGCGTGGACAGGAGACCGCCGTCTGTCACGTTGTGGAACACATTGTGAATCACGTAGCTTGTCTAACCACATAATATCCGGCTTTCAGACGACAACCGTAAAATCTATGGTCCATTGCTCACGCGACAGAATAACGGCCTGACAAAAGTAGCGGACGTGTTTTAGGGAACGCTGGAGTAACGCTCACGTCCGTGTGATTGGGATGCGCGGCATGTAGACAGACACAAAGGGGAGCATACGTATCGTTCTCCTAAACACGTATCTGTTGAAGTGTCGACCACGGTGATTGCTGCATGACACAAAAGATGTGAGTAAACTGCAACAAATGAAAATGGTCGGTTGAGCCATATAAGGGTTTTGCATTAGGACTCACGATATTCATCTGCTATACTAGAAGACATATCAAGATTTGTTGAATATATCGACCAAAATTAGGCCATTTTCTTGTTTTTTCCTACCTCTGGTCGCTTCAGTCTGAATTCGATGATGTCCCGAAACTGGAATGGAGGAATGTGAGATCAATCACCGAAGGAACCAATCGCCGCACAGTATTCCAACCGTACGGATTTGTTTCAGATAGCCCATAGACATATCGACTATCGGGCGATTTAGAAAAGTACTGTATGGATTCATAAATCCGTAGTCCCACAAATTTATGGCAAACCAGACCGGAAGTGAACGTAACTGAATTCCGCTGAACATAGATATTGGCCGAAAAGAGAACGAAATGAAACAAACAGTATATCTCACGTACAAAATACAGGGATAGGGAATGTTGATTGTTCCCCAATGAGTTTCTACACCGCCGAGCCGGTACCATCTGTTCACATGACAATTAACGAGTCACTTTTACCTGCAAGTGAAGTATTTTGTGTTTCGACCATGCCCCTCTGTAAGAGTTGGCGGGATATCCCATCCCATGATGAGTTTTATGCCTATTGGAACCTATGATGAGAACTTAAAATAGTCAGCATCAATTTATGGGTGATAAGTGGTCATTCGTTCAGTCGACACAGCCATCTTATTGATTCCCCCGTTTTTTTGGTTTCTTTGTACAATCCGTTCAAATGCCTACAGACTAACAGTTCCACTTCAATGAAGCATAGGCTCTTCCCGAATGGGGCTAGTCCATTCGAGGTTTCCGTTGTTTGAAATGGGATTTGACAAACTGTAATCAATGATATGACGGGGTTTGAGATGATCCTAAGGATAGCTAGAAAGTGTCACGTGAATATGAACACGGTCGACTGAAGCGCAAGTCACTATGATGAGAAATTCCCACAGAGCCCGCAGTTGCGTGTAGCACTGGGCGACGTTGGGGGCCAACCAAGCAACGGGTCTGAGAAGCAACAACCGGGGACGATTGCGCTAAGATCAACTGATTCATTGAATCAGAGAAGCATGTAAGCAACAAGCCTGGGGGTATAACATCGGACGAAAAATTGTATGCTTGTTCGCCATGGTCGTACTACGGCAGCTCGATTGGCCGGAGCATCTAACGTGAAAGCTCAGGGCTACCGGTTCGATGCCACAAAACGGTCTCGGTGAGACCGATCACTAACGCTGTCATAACGAGATTACAACTTGAGATGGTGGGACGGCTTGCGTGCCCCCGTGATCCAACGATCTATACAGTATGGCTTGTCTCAAGCCAAAGATCCAATCATACCTGGAAGGTCAATCGGTAGGGACCTGACGAAGTAGTCTCCTGGTCCTCCAAGTTGTGGGTTGATATGAGTTAGCAGCTCAGTCGGAAAAACGATTGGAAGAATAATTGATCCAAGTAGATGGGCTTCCACTCAGCTATTCCCCGCTGCCTTGCGGTCAGATTCTTGCCAGAACCAAAGGCTTTGGTTAAGAACCCTAATCATTCTTTTGCTTAGCGGCTGGACACCCTAGCAGTACCCGTCCATCAGTCCCCATGAATTACACGCTTACAAATAATTCCATACTGCATCGGTCGTCGCGCGGGATAATCAGGACCGCGCTGCCCATTGCATCGAGCGGAGTGGGTAGTAATAAGTATGCTACTGCTTAGAGTTCCCACTCTTTTATTCAACCTGTCTCTTCTGTCTCCGACCCAATGTCTTTGCTCCCTCCACATGCCCATATTGTTCCCACTGATAACACGCCCGATACTCGCAACGGTTTGTCGTCAAGCAATGTAGCGGGTGGTTTTCAGTCTGTTAGTTCACATTTTCTCAAGCCACGTCGGCCTCTGAATCTCGGTTCCTTCAATGTGCGCACTTTAATGCAAACTGGCCAACATCCGTGTTTACTTCTGACAGTGAATTCACCTTCCATTGATGTCTGCCTCGTCAGTGAAACACGAATTTAAGATTCGAGCAAAATAATTCAACTAACTGCGCCAAATGTTTCGTCTAGATATTTCATGCACATGTCAGAAGACGAAGCGGCTCAAGCTGTGGGTCAACGCGGTATAGGAAGTCCTAACTGACAAAGCTGAAGTGGCCCTTTCAGACTGGATCCAGGTTAACAGTCGCTTTTGCGCCGTGAGACTGCAAACTCAGTCAACATCCGAATGGACAGTTGTGTTAGGTGCCGTTTATTTGTCATCTCAGCATAGGCCCCAACCGACTGTAGTGCTGATATGGAAAAAAAATGACGAGCTGGTCACTCATATTCGGCAGAGCAAACGCTCTGACATTGTAGAGTTGGCAGGTGGTTTCAATGCACATGTTCGAAAACTGTGTAGGACGCCTGTTAAGGTGGGTGCTGTGCCTTGCGTGATCAGCGAACAGATAATGGGGAATGACTTCTCAAGTTCTGTGTAGACAATCACTTATTCTTATTTAGTACGCATTTCCGACACATTTCGCGTCGCACAGCGACGTGGCGCTCTAACTCGACAGGTAGTCTGAGTCAGATTGACCATATCGCAGCAAGCTAACTTTGGTGCGGTTCTGTCTAGAACTGCAGATCGTACTGGACCACGTACATCGAATCGGACCATGAGTTAGTTTTAATGAGATTTTTCCTGCAGCTCGACGCCCATCGACGCAGGCCACAAACTCAATTGGCGGCCGAAAATCTGTATGATTCGGCTGTTCGCAACAGTTGTGAACAGAAACTGTCCGAGGAACTAAGAACTGCAACGAGCAGCAATGTAGCTGAGCAGTGGGATCAAATCAAGCAGGCGATGCATTTGGCAGAAGATTTCGCTTGTGGGCCTAAATCTAGCGCTCTTCAGAGACACTGGATCTCATAAGAGATGGAAGTAGTGGTCGCTTCAGGTAACAGTCAAAGACTGTTTAAGCTAAAACGCGACTACTTCGGGTGATGAACTCTGGTTAGTGGAGTCGTGTGCGATAGAAATGGAGAGCTCATCCATGACAAACAGCAAATGCGGGAGCGTTGGGCTGAGCACTTCAAGGATCAGTTTAGCTGGCCACGCGCAAACTTATTTAGGACGACGTCTGCAGCTGTAAATCCTTGGGAGGTGTCACTTGATGCCCCAACGGAATTGGAGTGTAGAGGGTAAAAGCAGATGGTCCCGACGACCTGGCTCTAGTTCTTTACAAATTGGGCGGAGAAACTCTGGTGAGATCACTTACCTTCTTGCTTCATGATATTGGGAACGAGGAGCACGTTTCGTTATCGTGGAGTGAGTCACTAATTGTACCCATCTTCAAAAACAGCATACGGAGTGACTGTAGCAATCATCGTGGGATCAGTTTAATTTCCATACTTCCTAAGGTGATAGCTACGATAATACTGCGCCGTTTGACACCGATTCGCGAGAGTAATATCCGCGAACAACAGGCCAGATTTTGGCCAGGTCGAGGTTGCATCGACCAGATATTCAATCTCCGACAGGTATTAGAAACGCGCCACACACCGCCGCCCTACGGTCGTAGCCTTTCTCGACTTGAAAGGTGCTTTCGACTCCGTGGATCGACCATCACTACTTAGTGCTCTCCACCGGAAGGCTATGCCAACGAAGTTCTTGAACCTGTTACGAGCATTGTACTCGCATACCAACGGTCGCGTGAGGATATACGGTGAACTATCAAGTTCATTCGAAACGACTAGTGGTGTTCGACAAGGGTTCCCCACCTTTTCATTCCTGTTCAACTTCGTCATGGACGAGGTGATGGAAGATGCTTTAGGAGATCTCCGGGATGTGGGATTCGGACTGGGAAGTGGAGGGAAACTGTGACATAGATCACGCAGACGGCGTCGTGTGCCTTTTCGAGTTTCCGGACCATGCACAACGCGCACTAGATAGACTGTCGCGATCGGTTGCTCGGTTTGGCATGTGCTTTGCACCTTCAAAGTGAAAAGTGCTGTTGCAGGACTGGACGACGGTAGTGTCGAGTTCGGTGCTGAGCGGAGAGGAACTCACCATTGTAGACCGCTTCAGCTACCTTGGTAGCTGCGTGTCGAACGATGGTAGCTCGGAAGTGGAGGTGACGTAGCAGCGCGGGATGAGAAAATGTACAGCGAACCTAGGTAAAGTAGATGTCTCACGTCTTCGTGGTTAGGGTCCCAAAGACTCTCTAGCTGGCTGGAGACACTGAAGGATATGGCAATGAACCGTGAACAGTGGCGATCGTGTTGTCATTGTCTATCGAACCAGAATGATTGTAAAATTGTGTGTTTGTGCAGTTAGACTGTGTTTCGCGTGTTGGCTGCAGCATCATCTTATTTTTTCCCACCTTTGCAGGTCCACTCCTTGTTCCAGTTGTATATTTACTAATTTTATAGACATATGCAGCTTTGGGGAAAAGACAGATCATCAAGGCTTGCCGTGCAACACAGCTGAGTCGATCTTATTGCTGGTGAGTGCACTCAAGATTTGGTCAATAACCGAAAAGCGCGGCGAATGCCTCGAATTAGTGAACACGGGTAGAACCTTCCGGCACTTCACCTGAAACTACTCGGTTAACTGAACCGACCTACACATCTGTCAATCGTATTATACCCAAATCAGTCGTTTAACTTCGAAAACAGAATACGTACCTAAAATCTACGTCATTGTTATCGTTATTATGCGGTACCAGCAACTTAAATCTTCACTAAAGGCAAAGAAGTGTCTAAAACACCTGTCAGGAAGTCTATTATTCTCACACGAGGATAGGGAAATTTCCTTTATCAACCTACCGAAAAATTTGATTCTTCGGAGCCAGAAAAACAAAGGGATCATCCGTTAACCATAAAACGCAGTTACTCGTGTTATCGCAGAGAAACACACTATCGACTGGTTTGAATAGGCACCTTGCTTTAAACCTGGACTGACCGTCGTCTGCTACCCAGTATACTGACAGCTCGGTCAAAGGCGCGACTCTTCGATAGACTGGCAATTTCACAGGTGACCATTTAAGTTCTGAGATACCGTCTGATTTCTGCGACTTCATCTGATTCTACAACAGACTTGCTATACAATGATTCAAAATAATGACGGCCCCATTGGGAATACTTAAGTCACTCATGTCAACAACTAGAGAGCTGTAATTGTAAAAGCGCCTTGACGAAACCGTCAAGCACCGGTGATAACGGGAACAAATATGCATGCTCATGCAGAGATTTAGCTAAATTCACCGAAAGTTATGGACAGGCGACCGATGAACGCTGATCCTGGTTTATTGTTACCACGTTCTGAAGCGTTCTTCGGATCCAAATGGGAGAGAATAGTGATGGGTTACCAAGGAGATACAATTGGCTGAAATAGTAAACGTTTACTCGCGACGAAAGATGTTGCAACCGCCGCAATATTTGGCATCCAAGGTAAAATATGACCTTAGGATATAAAACGTTTATATCCTCAAAGTTGGGAGTGGCGGCCGGGTACCCGAGAGCACCGATCACTTTGCTGAAGGATCTACTGAGTTGTTCTCCATTTCATTTGGCCTCCCGGAGTCATCGGTACGTTGTTTTTCAACACAGTTGTGGAACGGAGAGAGGTACAATCTTCCCACCGCATTCACATTACGGCACATGTAACCTAGTCTTGCACCCATAATGAATCTTTACTTTTGTGGCATGCCGGGAGCATAAATGTAGTGGAAGGGGATGTCCGGTAGCCGCCAAGACCCATTCATATAATAAACAGAAACCAGGATCCTGGAACTTGGAGTGATCTCAACAAGTCAAGCGTGGTAACGATCAGGATGACAATGAACTGTTATCCATCAAGGAGATTCCGGGAAGATAAACAGAAAAAGCTCAAACAGGCAGATAAATTTCACTTTTTTGATTGCAAATTATAGGTTAGTTGGCAAACAAGGATTTTTCTTAAGCAAAGACGGGGTAAGAAAGCATCGCCGTGGCAGTGTGAATAGGAGACAATACTTACAAAACCATGGAATTATTAAACTACTTCGACTTGCCGTCATCAGTGCAAGCGATCGTTGTAAACGTTCAACGAATAATTTTGTACCGATACGCGCTGGCTTTAGTTGCTAGCTGTCAGCGCCGAAAAATTTCAAAGGACAAGCGCAAAGCCAAAAGTCAGAAAAACATTTAACCGAAAACAAAAACGTCCCGGACCAAGGCATTCAACCACGTCTTCTAGCATGCCTCCAAATGTCTCAGTATGATGCGAGCGTATTATAGGTTTCGAGCTGACAGTTCACTCTGAATGTCTCTCGAAATGAACTCAAAGGGCTGTGCCTCTCAAACAACCTACGATGAGAAAGTTTTACTCAGTGTGGAGGGCGAAGAAGAACACCTGGCATTGTACGCCAATTGATCTGATCTTTGGCAGTCAGCCTAAAGTAAGCAAATCCTGATTCAATCCAACTATAGACAATGTACGCAGCGCTGAAATGTCCTGGGCATCGAACTGAACAGTCAGTCACCAGCCCCCGGTAAGTTAGAGGACCCTCAGATCACCTACCGGCTCTTCGATTAGATCCCCCTTGGTCAAAGGCGTTTAGCACTGTATCTAGGTCAACCGGGTAGTATAAAGTCTATTGAAAAAGCATGGACAACCGATGACGTGGAAATGGAAACTAGGCGAGAAAACAAGCCGAAATTAATTCTATTTCCAAAAACGGAGATCTAACTCAAACAACTACCATCCAATTTCTCTTAGATCTGTAATTTCTAAAGTGCTTCAAACAACCAACTCCGGCCAAATACGATTCTTTCTCGAGTTCTAAGGACTCCGATAATGCCGTTCTGCTTGCACAAGTCGCACATTCCTGGCCGCCTGCGCTCGATAACGAAGCTCGGTTTTAGTCGACATTTCTGAGGCCTTTGACCGAGTTTCACGAGAGGTCCCAGTGACGAAACAGTTCAGGCTTCGATTCTCATGTCATGGACAAAGTTTTCTCAGCAAGCAAACCACCTCCAGCGGAGGTTCAATCTCAGGAGTTTCCCGAGAATATCCGTGACTCCCAAGGTTCCATAATTACACTCGCCCTTTCTTTTCTGTATTAACAACCTTCATACATTTAATTCAATCCCCTATTTTGTTGATGATTCCATCGTTTTTTTCTTACTGCACTCTACGACGAAACCGTCAGCATTGACCGAGACCATAATGTTGTCACTGTTTCGTTGAATTCTGATCTTGAAAACATCTCTTGGAGTTTCGATAATCATGGTGATTTAAAGGTCTGGAAAAATTCCTTCCACTCCTCGTCGAAGACTTTCACTCACTCTACATTAGTTTAACAAATCAATGGTATAAAAATTCCATCTCTCCTCTTGTATCAGCTATAAATTTCTCATCACACTGGTTGCTTTCACATCTCAGCTACTCATGCTGCACGCACCGTGAGTTTTCTGGTCCGCACCATATGTTTCGTTATCCTTGTCCAATTTTTACTCTATAACGTTCAAATCCGCCCCACGCTTGAATAGTTCAGTCACGTGTCGGGTATCCGGCTGTTTGGTGACCCGTCCTTATGATTTAAACTATTTCTTCATGGTCCCTTTCCTATTTTTACTCCTGTGATTTTTACTCTTCACAACTTGCTTCATCAATTCCCTTACTTTTACCTTTAACAAATTCCTACACAAAGGTATCACACCTCGTTCTTTCAGTTTGTTTCCCCAAGAACTATTTCCCCATCGAATGACATTTGTTATTTAAAAGCAGGATAGCTAAACTGGTTCTCGGGTGATTCTGCTCCAACAAACCCTATTTAGAGTGAGGTAAAAAAGAGTGGCGCATTCCGAATAAAGTTACTTTCTCTTTCGTTTTTCTCGTTTATTGTTGTCTCCTGAATCATGATCTGCTCAAATTTATGTGGTAAATAAACCAGTTACAATCGCTTAGCACTTTCAATTACCACATTCAAGAATCTTGGGATTTTGCAAAAGCTAACAGGTTGGTTAACAAAAGTCACATTTGACCGAAAATGCTTACCACTAATCATCCATTTGGCACTCGTGGCGATTTACCAACTCGCCCATAAACAGAAGAGAAAAAATCATCGATAACATCGTTTATCAGGTACATATCATTGTCTGCCTATCTGCTTTCTTACGATATCCGGAAATTTGTTAGAGGTTGCTTGATTTTCTTTTACGGCAGACCCCAAATGGTTCAGATAACGGCTAGATTGTGTTGACGAGACTATCTGTTCGGGGAGAATGATACCGACTGAACCAGTTTCGCCTTCCTAACTTTATCGACCGAGTACAGTGCCTAAAAAGTGGCACTCATTGGCTCAATGGATAAACTTTTAATCTCGTTCGAACAAGCAGTAACCGCAAATCGAATACGATAGCTATAACGAAGAGAAACTTGAAATGGAAACCAAAAATTGAAGTAAAACTATGAATTTTGCGATTAAGTATTGATTAGGAATGACAATGTTTCAGTGAAATAAGCATTTGCCATCTAGAAGTATTGAGAAGCACAAATCTTAGTTTGTCGCTTAGGTGGATGCTAGACAGCAATTTATTATGGCCTAGTCCGTCACCACGTTTGACACGTATCGTCCTATTTGTGCTTCGAGTTCCACGTGCTCGTTTAGTTCACGCATGTGCAATGAGAAAAGCCTACCGCTTAGCCAACTGAGCGCATTACCAGGGCGAATGGGGAAGTCGTATCCATGACCCTGAAACCTGGAGTAGCATTGGATCGTATAGGGTCACAATCACGCCGAGAAGGTCAATGGGTAGAGGCCAAAAAAAGTAAACTACTGGTCTTCCAGGTTGGGAATTGATTTGAACTAGCAACTCAATCGGAAATTCAGCGGAAAAATAATTGATCCAAGTAGATCTGTCTCCATTCAACCACTCCCCTTACTTTGCGGACAGGTACTCGTTAGAACCAAAGGGCATGGCTGGGAATCCTAATTGTTTTGCTGCTTAGTGTCTGAACACCTTTAGCAGTATTCGTCCAAAAAACCTCAATGAATATCACAAACACAGTGAACCCTACACTGCATCCGTCACCACGCAGGACAACCAGGATCGAGCTATCAATTGCTTTGAACAGGATGGGAAGTGATAAGTATACGCCTGCCCCGAGTTCCCAATCAGGATTAACGGCCCATTGTCTTGTGGATGACTTTTGGGTCAAAAGTTCAGGTTAGGGTTCCCAAAAGGAAAATCCCTCCTGCGGTATGGGCAACCGCGAAGTATCGATCGCCCGAATACCTCCAGCATCCTTTTCTGCAGGCTACCTCTTTAATTTCCGTTTTTCCGATGTAGGGACCGTGGAAGTTGCCACGAAGAATTGCGGCTCAACAGATTTATCTGAAGGCAAGATTAAAAGAAGGGGGAGAAATAGTTCGCAAGCCGCAGCTAGACCCAACTGTGCACTTCACTTGGGTGTTTTTACTGTCCTCAAACTACCCCGAATAGGGGGAAAACTGTCTCAGCTAGAATTATTGAAACTTTCAAAATGGACGTATGTCGTGTCTGGGAAACGCGCATATAGGATCTCACTTCCGTGATCACTCTTCATTGACCACATGTAACCTCATTTTGTCGTTTGACTTTTCATGTTTCAGATGATCCGGCATCGAGCACCCGTGGTCAAGTTGGCATTGGGATCTCTGAGTATGCGAGCGGAAGGCACGCTCTTACGCGGGATCCCAGTCAACAGCCTCTTACGCACAGTTCGGTTGGGCGGTTCTGTAGATGGTAACAGCAGTCGGCTGAACCGTCGTTGTTTGTTCGTTGTATCTGACTGCAAGCCCCCAAGGTCAATCACCGATTCCACCGGGAGTTATCTCAGTTACTCCACAGTGTACTTCCAATGGACGTTATGATCGTTCGTGGTGATTTTAACAATCAACTTGGATATTTA
This sequence comes from Fasciolopsis buskii, assembly GCA_008360955.1. Classification (NCBI taxonomy): domain Eukaryota; kingdom Metazoa; phylum Platyhelminthes; class Trematoda; order Plagiorchiida; family Fasciolidae; genus Fasciolopsis; species Fasciolopsis buskii. The sequence continues at coordinate 70,798 of LUCM01011178.1, read as the reverse complement.
GCGCAGGAAAAACGGCACATAGGATGCATATTTTCTATCCTAGCCGATCGCATCGACAACGGAGATCGTTTGTAATGACCACATACTGTTTCTTGAGAAGACCAATTTGTGACATGAAAGCGACATCCGCTTACCTGGCGCCCGCCTTCGCTTTCACAGTCTGAGACCCAAATTGATCACACTGTCATCGGTCACCGGTGACGTGGATCAAAAGAGGATTGCCCGTCATTCTGATCCACATATGTGGACTCAAACTATGCTTTGCTTCGGGCTCGCTTTTGTTTGCACCCAGCCCCTGGTCACACCAGTACAAACGTCACTTGTCCGTCGCAGCTGTATCTGGACGATAACTGCCGATTATGATTCCAATCGGAACTCTTAATGTGGTTGTCATCTCAACGAAGTGCCCAAGGTCCCAGGGAACATTGGGAACAGACCAAAGAAACTATGCACTCAGTGGCAACTGCCACGCAGGACACCTTGCCACATTAAACTATGGACTCCTTTGACTTCAAATGCGTTGCTAGATCATCGAAGATCCATCGCCCCGGATGCAACATACAATGAAGTGCGTAGATCTGAGAAGTCGACAGACCAGGAGGTTGAAAAATGACCGGGACCAGCGGTGGATAGGAATATGTAGTGAAATAGAAAGCACTGCAGGTATTGGAAATAGTCACAAACTTTTCCGATTGATCAGGAATACTGCTCCACGGAAGCCGAGCATAAGCAAAGTGAATCAGAAATCCGACGGAACACTGATTCACTAGCGGACGAGTCGGCTGACATGTTGGGTAGGACAATTAGGAGAGCAATTTAGTTGGCCCATGGTCACAGTGGGATTCCAGTTATGCCTGCAAATGAACTGACGCAGGTGGATAGTGGACCTCAACCTCAAAATGGGTGGGATCAAAAACAGTTTTAAAGGCATAAGGCAGCTGAACGAGAGGGACTGTCGATATACGTCTTTGACGATGGTGGCAAACTGTTAATGTCGGAGTTAACCAAACCCCTGGGATAAACCTAGGTAAGGGGAGAGATTCCTAAAGATTGGTAGCAATCGGTGATTGTGCCGATTTACAAGAAAGGTCATAGATCCTCATAAGCATTGCATCCAAAATGCTCGCAGTTATTACATTCCACCATAAACCTAGTACTCACGAGACGTGCATGCGTGAGAATTCAACCGGTTTCCGTCTCGATCGGGCGTCTAAATTTTCAGACTGCGACATATCGTAGAACATAGGCACACACTTCGTAGATCCACGACTTCTGTTCGCGTTCCAGTTTCGGCGCTGTGGATATGCATTGCTGATCATTTCTAACAAAGATGAAACCGCTGTACAGTGGCTCCATTTTTCTTAATGGTGAGTGGTGGTATCACATGGTGAATTATTTCATGAAAACATTTCTATTTTTCTTGATTTAAAATCGGCGTTCCACACAGTCGATCATGCACCTCTTTGGTCCTGCCTCTCTTTGAAGAGTGTGCCACAGAAATTCACTTCAATCATCTAAACTCTGCATACCAGCAAACGAAGCCCAGTACGCACTTACGGCGATATTTCACCCGAATTCAACACGAAAAGTGCTGTTCGTCAGGGTCACCCCAGTTCAACTTTCCTTTCTAACTTCACAATTGAGATGGCTATGGTGACTGCCCTATCTTCATGTGAGCAGAGTAGCAATATTCGTTCAGACAGGAATTTGTTTGATTTCGAATATGCGGACGACGCTGTGCTACTGAGTGAAGATTAAAGTAAGCTGCAATTTTTTTCCAATCGTCTAAATGATAGTGCAGGTATTTGATATGCGTTTTGCACTTTCAAAGTATACAATGCTATTCCAGGACTGCGTAGGCTTACAGCCGACAGAAGTTTCATGAATCGACTTGCAAAACGACAGGATTGAATGCGTTCCTTATGAAAGGCGAAATGGGTTTTATTTGTTGTTTTCTCCCAACAGACAGAACCGCACACATTCACAATTTTCCCGAGCGTCAGTTAACAAGGACACAGCAGAAGGTGCTTTCGTTGCGGTTACCATTTAACGTGCCTCCAAGACAAATGAACCGGTTACAAACATTTGCCCAATTTTAGAATCTCAATGGTTGAATGGCGAATCTCGTCCCTATGTCCACCGACAAAACCGGTTGGTTCATGCCCAACCTAGTCGATATTTGAGACCGATACCTTTCTGCCCCCATACACCACTGGCGTTGTCTATCATCATAACATAGAGAAGCCATCAAAGAACCGAAATAGATGGACGATTTAGTGGTTCTTCAGCTGTATAAAGGATCATGCGTGGTGATCATGGACAAGAAAGAACGCATGAACAAGAAGAATAAAATGCTAGGCGGTGTGCAACGATTTAAACTAGATTATACTCTCGAGAACGAATTCGTAACGGAGAAACAAATATGAAGACAACTCCAAGTTCTATTCTCCCACAGTTTTATGTTCGAAAACGTGTAAATCAAGCGGAGAGCAATCGTAACACAAACGGGCTACCACCCGTGAAAGCCACTGAAAATTCACAAATCCGGAGTTTGATTGGAACCCATTTTATTCATGCAAAACTCAGCGTATTACAAAAGGTCTCGTTGGCTTGTGGATATACTTGCCCTCGTTTGAAGACAGCTAACACTTTTTTGTCTAAGGGAGTCATTTGAACTCTCAAATTTGCTCAACTATGTTCCAGTGAGCACTGCGAAAAAATGTAGTCAGTTGATATTGACTCTCTATTTTTACAAAAGTACCCCTTTCGTGAAAGAATTGATTTTTTTGTGATTTCATTTCCTCACACAACTTTCATTTATCTCTTCCCATTGAGTACATTAAGGACCTTGTTCTTATGTGTACGAATAATGTTCATTTTAATTTTGAGGGATTAGCATTTAAACAAATTGACGACGGCCATGGGAAGTCCTTTGGACCGAACCTTAACAGGCATGTTTGTAGGTATGATCGAACTAAAACGTTCTCGACAATATTTTGTAATTTCCTCTTCACAGAGGTTCCTTTGACGACATCTCAATTTCGTCTGGCAAAGAAAATTCTACTGCTTTTATCAACATGTTTAAGTCTATCCATTCCAACCTTTCTGTTTCTCACGAGGAAGCAAAAAGACAACCGTTTATCCTTTTTTTTAGATATTTTACTGACTAGACAGCCCGGTGGGACGAGGAAATGCAACATCGATCGAAAAGCCATTTGGAGTGGACGTTACTTGCAATGTCCCGGGTTTTGCACCAGTGGCATATAGGCGGGGATTAGTTCGAACTTTCTTCTACAGATAGCAGAAAATCTGTACCCATGATTAAATACCAGAGGAGGAGTTTACAAAGCGGACATTGTTAGCCAACGATTACCCAGAAAATTTGTCAAACAGCATCGGAGGCAGAGAAAGATATATGAAAAACCGATCACCGTGAAGAAGAAGCAAGTTTTTATTGGCTTACCATTTAAAGGTGACCATTTGTTTAACCAAATGAATAAAAATCTTAAGTCGGTCGTCTGATGTACGCATCCAGCAGCACAATTGCGTCTACTACAAACAACCAAAAGAATAAGCTTCCAAAGTCAATGAAACCATCGTGCTGATCCTAAAGTCTCACGCGTTATCTTTCAGTTCGCTTGCAATTGCGGTGACGCATACATAAGCAAAACAGATTACTGCTTGACTCAACGAGTCTCAGGCAACATATCGAAATGGTTGTCAAAATCGATGACAGTCCTCTGTGACCTCATATTCTGATGCAACATCTACGGTCGCTTCGGTTGCCACGCCGCTAATTGCATCGAGCCACAAAGTACTAGTGCGCAATACAAGGTCCAAACTGCTGTCATTTAATAAGGCCGTGCGTATCAGCACTCATCAACCAGCGCTTTGTGCACATAAACGAATCAGAATGATCGAAAAATTGTGCGTTTGTACAGTTAGACTGTTTTACTTGTGTTGGCTACGGCAGCGTCCTATCTTTTCCCGCCTGTGTAGGTCCACTCCCTGTTCGCCTTGGATATTCACTCTTTATACAAACGTAACTCTGGGGAAAGGCAACGGTCAGTGAGGCTTGCCTTGCTGTTTAACGCTGAACGACGATGATGATGATGATGATGATGATGATGATGAACGGTTGACCCTGAACATTAGTCTACCATGGCATTAACCTACATGACATTAGCCCGCCTGTCACTCCACTTCATCGGTAACTGTATATAGAAAATTCCCCATCGAATTCAAACCACTGTGAACAAATTGTAACGTTTTACTTCCACGATCAAGAAGAATAAACGGAATGCCTGTACCTCGTGACCTACATTTTCTTTCTGCTTTGAAAAACTAGACGTTAGTTGAAAATTGTCCTTGACATGGCGTTTAGACAGAGCAAAAACTAGACAAAGTATCGTAATATGGTACGCATATCCTTCCCAAAAATATCGGACCCCCGATCCGAATTCCACGTGCTTCCAAAAATCCTGAACTACTTTCAAATACAGACACCACTAAAACATTGTGGACTGAAAACATAAGAACACTATCATTATCTGCTTCGAATGGCCATTACCCGGGAATTCACATATATGGTATAATCCAAACTACCACACCACTCATTAGACTGATGCGTGCCCAAATGTCGGATTCCTGATTCCTGGCGTTCTGCTGCCATTATCCTAATTTTAAAAATCTTAAATTTCTTCGGTATAGTTGAACGATTTCGTCTCATGTCCCCTTAGATACGCTGCTCTTCAAGTTACTATTGTACGCATATATATAAACGCATATATATATATATATATACTTATGAAATAATCGATACACCGTTTAGATCAGCCTACACACAGAGGGTTGCCTGATGACCTTCCTCTTCTGGCAGTTGACCAAAACGTTCATTTGGCATCCTGCCCTGCTGTACTAAACGCAGGAATTTTCGGTACGGTTTTTCGTTCGCGTAGGAAATAAAATCGCCTCCGTGTTTTACCACCTTCAAACTGGGTTCATAACGACATTTCCTCGTGCAATATTCGTCAAATGGTAAAGATATTTAGCCCCAACTTATGAATAAAGTTTGTTTAAAAATTTCCAAACTCACAGTTATCAACAACCTGATTATTCTCGTCATTTGGCGTGCAGCATCAAAAAATCCCCGTTTCATAGCCACATTGTCACGCTCGCACGACAACGATATCACAGTATGATGAAGCGTACCAAAGTGATGCGTTCAATGCACTTAACGGAAAATTTTACTCTTCATTAGTAATAATTATCCAAATCATTTAGTTTGTTCAGGATATCCAAAGTACCGGAGAAATAAATTTGGCCTGCTCATGTAGGTAAAATTATAACTACAAGAATGGGTGAAATAATGACATTTCTCGAGTAAATGGCCTAATTAGACTCCGTGATCATAGGCTCAGGCAACTTACGGAATCATTCTCTGTTCTCGAAGTACATGTCAAGTGTGCATCTCGAAAAGTTTTTAGTTGTCATGCTTAAATGGCATTGCGGCCTTGACAACCAGGGTGGTGTGCATTGAAATGCCCGGTGGTTAGATTTACACAAGATACAAGTGTATGATAGCTGCAGCTGTTTCCAGTTGAAAAGAAAGTAGACTGGAACGAATTCACTACGGAGACAGAATCTTTCCTGCCGAGTTCTGAGTACATATTATATATAAATAATAGTAAAAAACCACATTTTCAATTTTCCTTAACCAACCGAAAAATTCTAACTCATCATGATGGATTTGTTCAAAAACAACCTAACAGCCAGATTCATATTCCTTAAAGTTTCGATCTGTTCACAGATCACTACAGACAAGCATATCCATGCACAAATTATGTGACCTAAGCATTTGTATGCCGCAACCGACAAAATAAGGAAAAAATACAGGACCAGAATCCTATCGGAGTGGTGAACCCTCTTAGACATCAAAATGAAAAGTGTGGTAATCACAGAAAAAACATGCGGATTGTTTCACACGCATGGACCTGATGAAAACATCCGATCGGTGTGGTGAAATAGGTAAACAAAAACACGAATTTCGTTCATGGTTGGAAACCCATGTAAATCGATATAGGAATGGGAGATCGAGCGAAGCAAATTGCCAAGCAGATAAGAACAGGATGCGCTAGTTCTAAACAGCTCGATAAATCCGCGACGAGCACTTTCTTGGTCGTGTCGATAAACGAATTTAATCAACCATTAGGTTAAACGAACACGTAGAGAAGATTCCTTAGGCTTTTGGTGATTTATTTGGATAACTCCATCAATTTCATATTTGTGCATGAGCGCACGTGTTTCAAAAAGTCAACGTACTCCGAAAATTTGTCCGAAAAATAACCTCAGATTTGAGGTGGGCGGTCAAACAAAGTTCAAACTAGACAGGCTGGGCATTCAAAACCATTTGAAAACTTTATTTTCTTTGTTTCGCAAATTCCTCCCCAGATTTTCTAAGAATTTTCGAGAGCATGCTCAGGTTTACCGGTTTTAATTCAGGTTATCGTGTTGAGGTGAGTGAACAACTTAACTGTGGCGAAATGTAACGAACCGCTTTTGGAACGAAGACAAACTTGGCTTAAGAGTTGTGGGCCGTTTCCGCGTTAGTAGACCAATGTGCTCAAAGAAGAAAAGAAATTCGATCAAACAAAATGTAAAGACTAAATAACAATTCTTGACCAATCAATGTTTGTTCTTACCTAAATCGTTTTCTCCAAAAATGTACTATACAAGTTCCACTTTTGAAGCCAGTGCAATAGAATGGCTCGAAGTCATAATATCCTTTTTCTCTTAGCGATTAATAGATCGAGTAATGAAAAGGGTCGATATGATTCGCATACAATACAGGCACCACCAAAGGGTATGGTTTATCTGCAGACTACACACGGCCACCCAAGCGATCCCAGTTCAGACTAGTTTGGTATCTGAGTAACACTTATCGCTATTCCTTCGTACTGTGTGTAAACTTGCCTTTTGGAAAATTTCGGTCGTGGGAACATTTCTCATCTATTTTACGATCATCTCTATGCTTTCTCATTGAGTCTCATATTAATCTGCACACAGGGCATCTGAGCCTGAAATTTCAGTTTTCGTAGACGAACATAGACCAAAACAGAGAGAAGTCAACGGGGGCACAAATACACACACACACACACACACACGAATCTTGCTATCCGCTCTGTTCGCTTGGATCTTCACATTCCAGCAAACTTCGTTTCTCTAGACGGCATCAATAGGAATTTCAAAATCAGATAAATAAAAGAAAAGACGTAAAAAAATTGAGCAGAATGTAGATCAGAAGTATGCGGACAATCGAACAGAAATCGAATAGAACATTGCAGCCAACAACAACAACAACAACGACAACAACAACGACAACAACAACAACAACAACAACAACAACACACTATGATACCGAGACAATCATCCGATGACCGCTGGACAACCAAGTCTGGCGTGCCCAAATTGATCTAAACCAGTGAACAAATGTTTCATACATTGTTCGCTCTTTCCAAATCAATAAATTATCGGATATCTGTTCTAAAAGATAACGTGCTGTCAAGCATGGTACGTATAGGCTATACTTCGGCTTGAAAACAAGCATGGTGCCAACGCAACAAAATGTAAATGGAACTTCTCCCACTGGAGGTGGCCAAATAAAGGGGGGATTAATAAGAAACCACGAAGAAACCAATTATTTTCTTGTGTTTTCACCATAAAAATTTCGTGAGTTCCTGGATGTTTTCGGGTTATTTTTACATGTGACGAGTTCTGCACGCGGGTCACATAACATTCGCGCCACCGACGCCGGTTTTCAACCATATCTTTCAGCGGCTCCCATCAACAACAATTCCCAACTAACGAAGGTGGGAAACACCGATCGAGGCCACAACCAAACCTAACAGTTTCACACCTCTACGCTTAGTCATAGCCTGACCGCCACGTCGCTTCTTCCAGTCTTGTCCAGAACGTGCAAAGAGCAACCGAAGGCGATATGAAGCTATTATCTTAGTCGGAGGACGACTGTCTGCACCTAACACACGACGATGCACCTCGTCTTGCTCATTCGATGTTCCCACCAGACACGAGCAATGCTTCGGAGAAAGCGGTGGTCGAAAACAGAACGTCGCCAGGCATCCTTAACGCGGATAGGCCAAGTCTCACAACCTTAGAGTAGAACACTACGAAGTGTGGCATTGTACGTCCTTCACTTGAGAGAAACCCGGATGTCATGGTACTGTTGGTGACAGACAGCTCGTTTCTTGATTTTGATGCGTTAGCCTTCACGAAAACATTATTGCACTCAAAATTAAGTGAACTTCATTACGCTGCCACTTGCTCACAGATTCATTGAGCTACCAGGCTAAATGACGAGGATAATTATTGCAACGGAGCTTGGATGCAAAATGACTGAGAAACTATGAAACAGAGGGCGACTGACTATACAGGCGTGTTGAGTACGGCGGCCGGAAACAAAGTCAATCACTATTGTGGTAACGAATGGGTTATTCACCCTTCTATAAACCAATAACCAGAGTCGATCAAGCGATTAATACCACGGCGATTCAATCTGATCGTTGCAAGTTTCAATCCTCCCCCACGGGTCAACTTTCCCGCTTGTCAGTCTTCTGTTGGCCGCGACCTTCTTACTGAAAATGATCTAGTGTTGTTCCATTTATAAATGCAATAAAATGGACAAGAGAAAAAAAGAAACAAAACGACCGAAAAAATATCCAGTTCCCTTAATTCATTTCAGTAGGATAGGAAAACCGGTGTGTGCGGGAATTGATAATGGCTCCCGGTCTCGCGGGCTCTCCAGTCAGTTAGCCGTTAACACAAACAACTGGACATCACAGCATAAATTCATAAAATATAGACTAATATTTGTCGGTATGACTGAGAGTGAAGAAAGTGCCAAAATAAATGGACTTGGAAACATCAAGACCAAATGACGTAAGGAGCGCATCGAAAAATCGATACGCCGTGTATAGTTTTTTTTATCGTAAGTGATATAATGCTAATAACACAGCATTGTTGGTAGATGCAATGTGCCAACGTTTCGACAACCGTCAGTAGTCTTTCTCAAGGCAAGTTTTACAATCAAATGCATTAGCGAATTCTAACTGTGCAGAATTGTAAAGAATCGGGGTCCGGTTTCTAGGTCAACTCGGCGATACGAATCTGACAAACGACATGTTCCTGTCACCGAGGGTGACTGGTCATGGAGAACCAGATTTTTTGGATTTATTGGCAAATTCTAGTCAAAATTCGACGTTCTATTCTTTTGATGTAGCTTAGGCTATTTGACGCACTGGACTTACGGAACGCCCATAGGTACACGAAAAATACGAATTTTAGAAAATCCTAAACGTGTCGTCATAATTTATGAGAGTTTAAACCCACGGGGTAGAGAAGTTGCTAACCACGCAATAACTGGTGTTTGTGTGTTTGCACGTACAGTGGAATTGAGCGAGATGGTGTCCCCATGATTAATGTGATACGATTAGTTTACAGATGTTACTGAATGCTCACCGCGACCGCGAATATCCTGATGTAGCGACACGAACGTCCACCCTACTCGGATTAGTGCAACTGAAGAAACCGCGAGCCTCTTGAACTACTGTTAAGAAACGCTCCAAACTGCTGAAGTGAGTTAACGATCTATCAGGATTTAGAGCAGAACTGTACAAGTAACAAACACAAATGGGTAGTTAACTACTTCTGCGCTTTAAATTCGTGCAACAGCGCAGTCAGTAAAATAATGGTATGATCAAACTGTATTTCTACCCAGCATAACAAAGCCACGTAAAGTACAAATATTTCCCTGTTCAAATACGCTTGTGACACATGGACACCTGCAATTACTCATCTGGTTGTCAGATAGGAGTTGGATCTAAGAAAGAGAACCCGACATCAACCGCACTTTCCACGATACATTTGGTATTGAGATTGAACGAATTTATTTTTCAAGTAGCGCTTAGAAATCCACTTCCTCTTTGCAAATCACCACGGAATTATCAACCCAGCAGCAATGTGACAACATGGAAAGCAACCCATGCTATGGTGTCCTATTCTTATATTGACATGGTTATATTGACTCGTATTAGTGAATGTGCCATAGTTACACAAGCTGTTTGTCTATAAACTCTTCACTTGAAAAAGAACCGTGTGTGATGAATGGACATATGCTTGACAAGGTCCTCAGTTTTTCCTCAGAGAAACCACATCACTAGAGTACTTTCATACTTCACTTGCAGCCAGTTTCACAGGGATATTCGTGGACAACGATGTGACATCATAGCAGGAAACCAACATTGGCTAAATCCGCATTTAGATGGGATTTGCCTTTCACTTCGAATTTAGTCACTTCTTAAAGAAAAAAGAAATTTAAGAGTTTGCATGACCACCTAACAAGATTGTAGGCAAGGCGATTTAACATGGAACAGAACTTCAAGATATCTACTTTGTGCTAGTTAGGCAATCCGTGCGCACTTGGAATACGTGAACTCATGTGTTTCAATTTGGGAAGAGATTGCATCGATTGCATTTTTCTTTCACATTCATTTCAACTTGACGCTGAGAAATTTACTCACAAAATTCCTTACGACCCCACGCATTCCATGCACAACGATCTTTCAGTGTCGCTGTCATATTTCGACACAATCTGCTTTTCCTTTCATGCGCTCCAGAATCAATATCTATAGGAACTCCATTGTCTCATATTTAGCACGAATTTTGACAAACCGTGACCGGGTTTCAGCCGAATTTCTGAACAACCTGTCATAATGTGTTATGATTATTCCTGGACGAGTTCTTTTATTTTTTTACAAGGCGATGAATGTATTTTTTTTTATTTTTTCTTCCTATTTTACTTTCACCCTAACATTTTTTGACTGCACAGCGACATTATTTTTGTACGCAAAAGTCTATACAATACAATACAATACAATACAATACAATACAATAACCATTTCCAAGTTGTGATATTTCATGCGCGCAGGAAGCTGACTGGAAATACACGCAACCAATCGATGGTTGATATTAATTCCGCTCACATCATTCTTCTTGGTCTACCGACAGGACAACTGTTATCCTTAAAAGTATTAAGTCTTTGATTATTCCATTTCTGAGTGAGATAAACAATAACACGCACAAATCAAGCCGCGTTTGGGGTTACGCAACTACTCATTATTTCAGCAAATGGCTTTTGTGAGAGCAGAACCAAAATCATCGGGAGAGAAAGTGCATTGTTTACTTGTGAGCGACATACCTGGCTTTTCTGTGGTTGTCCATCCGGCCACGGAAGTGAAGCGCATTGCTTACGCAGAGCATCGAGTCGTTCCTGGGCCTGAGGAGACGACAAACTGATTTGTTCCAATAAACGTGGTTGTTCAGCTTTGACCACATTTCCGTTTGGACAGAAACCGTTAGCGAGATACGGTTTCCCAACAGGATGATAGGCAATACCGCTCGCAGAATTTCCCCTGACTCCGGGAGTCATAGGCAACTGGGATCCGCGAGGACGACGTTGTTTCGACTGCAAATTAAGCGCTTTGTAGTAGGCGGCTGATCCGGCTGCTGCATTCAAGGAGACAGCATCCGTGTGACGACGCGGGAGCGTTCCGCTTCCACCTCGAACAGAGTTCCCCTGATAAGTAGTGCTGTTGGAAAGCCTTAAACCATCTGACGAATCGAACACGGATGCCGAGCTCGCAGCCGGAATGAGTCCAGTCGCACGATTGACCCACGGTAAGTTAAGACGGAATAAGCCCTGATTTTTTTAAAGGGGAATATCGCCATGTGAAGAGCTTCAAAAGCGCCTAATATCAGGGGACTGGTATTTCACATTCCCGGCAAATTTAATGCAGATAGCATCGAAAAAAACAGCGCGTACTGAGTAGAAATTAAATCCACAAGATTCCGGATACTCCACACTCCGGAATCGACGCAAGCTGGCACAAGCACTCAACTGAATAGCGCAATTTCGTTTACAAAACCAAGTCTCACCACAGTAGTGGCGAAGGAGGAAAACAACGAGCGAGAGGAAGGAGAAGGCTGTGCAGAGTTCATCAAACATAAAACCTCTTCCATTTTCTACCTCCAGGTCACCGGCTATCCTTTGGGAACCATCGTTCCTATGAAGATTTGATACTAGCCGTTCTCCTGACCGAACTAAAAGATTGATTCAGATTCCATTCTAAACCATTTTATTGTATAATCGGATCATCGCGAACGCTACTTCTAACGGTCTAGATCGTCAGTCTTGATTTTGCTTCATATCCTCCTCGGCTTAGTCAAGGAAGAACGAGCAAATGGCCTCTGACCGGTTCGCATGAGTGCCGTCTACCATTTACATAGAACTGTTCCAATGAGAGCTATATGGCCAATCGTCCCTAGCCTTATGAGCTCTCTCTCTCTCTTGGACTGGATTTGAAACGTCACCCCGGTCCGCCTTCGAAGAAGCCACGAGAATTCGACCGCATACTTTGTCCCAAAACTGGGGCGCATGGTTTAGTTTCCACCCTTTTCTCTGGCTCGCAGTCAATATGACCATTGAGCCTTACGTTATTCACCTGAATCCAAAAAGGCCTGTCGGCCGGTCTCGTATCCCGGGCATGATCCTGTTACATTATTGTGCTGGAACAAATGGCTATTACAATTTCATCACTAGCTTCTAGCCCCAGCTTAGAAGCTTGACCAAACGATTTAACTGACAGGGCTACAGGACGATCTGAGGCTCACGCAACCCATCGGGACCTAGTGACTAATTCTGCAGTTCATTCTTCCTACGAGAGAGACCAACCTTCCTAAGTGTACAGTACAAACCTTAGCTATCGCCGATATGGTGATTCATCATCAACATCCTAGTCGTTCAGGCTAGGACAGCGAGGCAAGCTTTATTTACAGCTTACCTTTTCGCCAAGGTTACACGTTTCCATAAAAAGAGTGAATATGCAACTGCAACAGAGTGGACCTACAATATATACAGATATATATTGCACAAACCTTCTGCCTAACTTCGCGAAATGCTTGTAGTTATTACTGACATAACATGAATGAATAAAAATAAGTATAAGTCAAAGATACGACAATCGAAGCACTATCAACTACCACCAAAAACGCCTCGGTGTAGTCGGGGTAAATGTCCCAGGTCTCGAGGCAGCTACTCTCCACTAAACACCTTCATGACTGTTCCCAAATAATCGTGGGACTGAAAAGGTCTCTGCAAAAGATCTACTATCTCCTAGGGGAGAAAATGAGTCTACTAAAAAGAGAACGATATAGCGAACCCACAGCCCTTTGTACCGATATGACTGACCGAGTTTTTCTCTACACTATTATTCGGTACGGTGAGATATGAAACAAAATTGGGCCACATTACTGACAGGTTAACGGTTGTGTAAACTGGTAGACAGTCTAGTTGATTCGAAATCGGCGATGCACACTTTACAACGTATACAGCCTAATGCTCACGGGCATTCGTAGTACAAGTGTCCACTGTACATGCAAGGGATCCGAGGTGTGCTAAAACCACGCAATCGCGCCCCGGGTCCTGTTGGGCTACAATAGACGCTGGGTTATTATTACGCCGATGGAATACTCAAGGTAGAGACCCTATCTCTGATTCGGTTTAGGCAATCCAGTAGTGCCGCACTCATTGACAGACTACAGACTATGCTAGACAACGGAGAACGTGTAGGCAAAAACTGAAAGGAAACATATGAGCGATAAAACTTAAATGGAGTTTCTGTTTTGGCCTTCCTCTCCTACATTGTTCTCCTGTCGTTGTGATTCAGATGGCACTAAGTCGTTTTCAGATTATTGCTAATAAAAATGGAAAATGTCACGCCTACGGGAATGTGGTTTGCATTGTAGGGAAAACGTGTCTATTACATTTAAATGGAATTTGTCCGCATAGGGCACGATAATTCGAACTAATGGAATTTGCCTTGGTGGATCCGCAAAACGTAAGTAACGGTTTAAACAGAATATGCCTGATAACTATGAGACGATGTAAAACGTTTCTTCACTATTTCTTGTCTCTAGCAGGAGGTCAAGTTGGTCGTAATGGGAATAACAGTGGAAGCAAGGTGAAAATGCGTTCCATTTCATAAGCAGCGCAAACGCGACCGCCAAACTAGATTTGCACTAAGGATAAAAGTATGGAATCTATTAATTCAGCCCAAAGCATATCCAGGTGGTGCATACATTGGTGTGTCTCGGTTTTGCGATTTGGAAAACATTCGCAACAAAACCCGCTACTGAATTCAACCAATGACACCATGCAGATCATAACGGATTTCAGGCCTAGAGATCCTGAGTTTGAAGCAAATCAAAGTAACGGTCATCTGCTCACCAGACAGTCGCTGAATAGACACGGTCACCTTCCAGAATATCGTACATTCCACGTAAATAAAAAGAAACAAAAGACTACAGTAAACTTATCACCAGTTCAATGGTCTTTTACCGCCACATATTTGCACGCATTTCGGTTAGTCCACAAACTGAATCAAAGATAGAGAATTTCGGAACATACCACTCACAAACGCATACACCAGGTCACATACACCCATGCACAAGCCGGCACTCACCATTCTTGGCCTCATTCGAGCCCGGGCCGTCATCAGTAACGCAGCCCGGGAAGCCCGTGCACGACGTTGATGGACCAAGTTGAGCAGAATGACAAAGTCGTCGCTTGCCTCGCGTAGCATGATTAATTCATCCCGAGCGGCTAACAATTCAACCAGTTGATCCGACAAATTCATCACATCTGAGGTCAACTGTTCCACGTACAATCGTAAAGCGTCCATAGATAGGCGATTGAGATCTGGCCACCGGGAATGGAAATCGATAGAACAAAGTGAGCGAGTAATCGAATGACTCGCTAATCGACCAACCGCAGTGTATGACAAGCAAGCAAGAAAAAAAACGCACAAACAGTAGGAGGAACACACAAGAGCTGAAATAACAACTAACCGAAAACGCACTGATGAAAAATAAGAATGACGGACGGTGAATGGAGAAAAAAATCGAAAACAAGGGAAGGACAAGAAAGCGACATCAATAGAAGTTACCAATCACCCGGAAGGCCTTTCTTTGACATATATATATATATATATATATATATATATTCCATGCACACTCCTGATGCTACAGATTCGATTCTGGTGAGAAGTATCAATCAATTCGGAGTGTACAAGTATGTGGATGTCTGGACAAGAGAACATCGGGTACGCATACCTGACGAACGACAATAAACGCGAAACCGGTCGTGTGCTCCCGGGCAAGTTTTGTTCACGCATCCAGATACTACTTTCTGCTTCTATATATATATATATATATACATATACATATATATATATATGTACATATATATATTTAAATGTGTATTGCTGAGCTTGGCATGTAGATTACAAACGTTTCATCAACAGCCGAAGTGACACCATCAGTGTATACACAATGACCTATACGCTCAGTTGTACTGGTCAAAAGAACAACGGCAAGTTCCTCCCTAACGAGTATCAATTTCGGAACTACTGACTTCCGGTCTTGTAAAGAAGAAAATTTACGCTAGGGAGAAAAACACTTAGAAATAGAGCTCAGTGTTGAGCATTCTCATTTTTCCGTGAACAATGGAAAATAGCAAAACGTAAACGAAAATCTGCGTACAACAGGATATCAATAAGCACGTTTTTACAGTTGTCCCGGTTTGTCACTTGGTGCATAATACTAAAAGTGTTCTTTCGGTTACTATATTCAACCAGGAAGTTGTATTGTCTTTCGAAAAAGGAGAACTTAATTCCGTTAACTTCGCACACACTGCTCTGGCCTGGGTTACCAAATCGTAAAGTGAATCAGGAGACCGTGAGGCGAGCGTGAACGACGACACAATCAAGTTGCGAAACTATTCGGCTGCGTGTGAAAACTTGATTCCGTTTTCGCGATTTTCACGCACACACACACACACACACACACACACCACCCCGGCTTTTTGATTTATGCTGTGCAACGCGAGAAAAAGACCAACGGAAAGAACAATGGGGCTGAATGAACTGATTTGAACTTGATTTATCCAAAGACTTGATACGTCGAGATCCGAAATTCACTTTCTGCGAACCTCATACGGTTCGAATTGGTCAAGATTCAGTACTGGGGGCAGTAGGTTACATGTTTTCTTCTTACCAGGTAACCAAGATCCACTAGATTCATCCACAGTTTCCAACGGTGAATGCTGGGCCAGCACCGCGTTTAACTCCGACTGCACTCGATCTCGATCCACGACAGACGGTGCGGTCTCTGCGATTGGGGTGTGCACCAACAGGCTGGAAGGTGGTCGTTGAGTTATCGGATCTGGGGTCGTCGATCGCAGACTGTTCGAAGATGAGTGAATGGAATGAGGCAATTCCTCCGATGTAGCCTCGTTGTGAGTATCCTGTAAGGGAGTAAAGAAAAAGGTAGGGGACTGAACGAGATCTATTGATACGAAAAATTCCTCATTCATTTCAACTTGTGAAATTGGACCTGAGCCCAGTCACGGGCCATTTTCTGGAATGTATCACGAAACTTCGCACGCATTTGACGCCGAGAGCGAAGATCGACGCAATCAACTGTCATTCATGGGACGGTTAATCAAAACAACTGCGACGACGCGATTGCAACCGGAGAGGCCGGATGGCGCATATAAACACCCGGGATTGTACAACCACTATCCTAACGAGACAAAGCAACTAACCTGATTTTAATCGCAACATTAGGTGCTAAATTATTTTCCAATGAGATGAACGTATTAGCTGACTAAGATCCAAGAAAACAATGAGTAATATGTTCTGGAATTCATACGCGCTAGGTTGAGTACCTGCCTGGGCGATGGAAGACTGTGGGGTTTGATTACGATAAGAAACAATTAAATGGATTGTCCATTTTCCTAAAGGACGAGCTCCTACGGATGTCTGAACATGCTGGGAAGATTTTGAGAAGCCAGTTATTAGAACTTCCATCGGGAAAAAACGAGAGAACAGATTCGCAATGGATTAGAGAGTGAAATGCAATTGGTCGTGCGCCATCGAAAATGGCCATGCGCAAACAGACCACCACTGGTCTATTTACAGTTACCATCCGTAATTTGTGATCCCGGATCGAGGATGATAGTCAAACTTGCCGGATTTTTGAAAACGCACGAGAACAATCGGTTTGGATAAGACTGATACAAAAAAAATGAATCGCGCGTAGCCTATAGAATTGTCATTATTGGTGATTCGCAAGTGCTTAGTAGAGGAACGTTTTGCCTTATGTACCTCATAAAATACGTGTTTTTTTCATCCCAATCACCAGAGGGTTTTACGGCTACACACAAACCGAAACCATTCGGTCATTTTCGTTCCACTACTTGAGTCAAAACCCATCCACGTTTCTACTGCTAGGCCCCACATCGCTCCATAAGTTGGACCTCTTTTACTAGGCCGTAATCGGGTCCCCCAGGGCATGCGTATTGCCACGACCATCTGGAGCGCAACGACGATGGTGGAGGATTAAAAAGCTCGCGTGTAATTGTGATGGTAGTGGATGACGGATCGGCATATTCATAATCCTGATGAAAAGTCACCGTTACTACAACGATATGGTGTTGGTTAATTCAATCGACCAACTGAGCAAAAAAACCGCATGATAAGGCCAGTTTATAACAATGGGCTGATGGATCATTTAGTGTTAACAAGAAAAATTAATATAAATGATTTGTTTCTAGTCTATTAAATAGAATTTTGTGTGCGCCCGACTTGGGTTTTTTCACTAGTTAGTAGGAATGAGCGATGGCGGCCACAATATAGAATCGATTGAGGATCTGCGGCCGAAGTAAGGCAGACGTCTTCATCCATTTTTTTCGTTTCAAAACACTGATATCCTTATGAGAGATACGGCATGAATGTTTAAAACAGCGGAACTGATTCTCATTAACAGCTGGAAGCAAACATTACCAGGTCAAGAAAACGTGTAAATCGGAGATTCCATACGATACAGCGAGTAAGGTTAATTGTTGAACATAACATAATGTCGATTTGGAATCTTTGTAGAACTGATTCTTAGGAGACGGCAACTCGTGTTTTGTGAAACTTGACCCAGGACGACGGCGTGCAAACTAACCTTCTTTTGCAGAAGAAAATTACTAAACCTCCTCGATCATGGCGCACCACCGTCATCTATCATACAAGAGGACGACACAAGTCGGCTTGATGCTTACACTTCTTGAATGGGCAAGTCACAATCTCCTGCTTTCGACTGCCAGAGTTCGATTGCAATTGTTCCAATCCATAGCCTGTGGGTATTTCACTAGATTAGTCGAACATTTACGCCTCATTGTCTTAGGTACAATTTTCGTGTGTTCTGTTAGGCACTCATTTAATGCGCTTTTTATTGCACATTTGGTGACTAACCGAAAACAGCTTCAGTGAGACACTTTAGATGAAATTGCTTACCAAATCATTCGATATCTAGCGATTTGGATTTTTCCGCGAAGTTTGTAGGTAAATTGTTGTTGACAAGAAGACGGGAGGTGGTGTGGCAACTTACATAAACTCTTTCTGGGATGGCAATTTATTTATACGTACTCGCTAAACGGAACTGACTGGCTCGTAGAACAGTTTCATCCCAGGTTTCCTTATCATACCACTGCAATCATAATGAACCTACATATTGCCCCTTTAGCTCACAACACATCACATCTTTTTCGACTCTTTTCTAGTATTTATTGTTTCTCATCTCAAGGACAGTCTACATATTATTGCGGATGATTTTTAATGATGCATATAACCTACCAATGAATATGCTTCATTTGACTGACTTCTGCGTTCCTCCCACCAGAGGCGACTCCACTTTAGATAGAGTTACAACCAACCACCCTGATTTATTTTCCCTGAAACTGCGTGCTCCAATTTCAAGTAGTGATCATTGTCTGCTTCCGTTCAGGCCCAAGATACATTCTAGGTCAGCTTTCCATTCCTTCAGGCAAACAAATCAAATCCAAGTTCATCTCCGTATCTTTTCACACAAAAGCCTTATTCTTCTTCAAAAATCGCTTTCACTCGCATCAACCTGTTCCTCTTTTGAACCCCTGCTCAAAGATAATGTCAAACTTTTCACAGAGAAGGCCAGCGCAGTCTTTGAATTCGGCTGTCCCTCAGAAATACTATTCATCTCAAATGGTCACATCTCCACTCAGAAACTGAAATCTCCAAAAAGACACAAAGAACATTTCCACAACCTCCGTAATGACTCGAGCGGGCGGTAAAAGCTGAAATCCAAAGTATCGACACTACATTCGCCAGCCAACTCCTCAGTGGTAACAACAACAGATTCCCATGGCAAAGCATTCTACTGTTGTGCAGGAAGATGAAGCATACAAAAACTTCTGCAGATGTCGAAAGCATCAATCATGCTTTCGTTCATTCTTCCAGTTATACTCCAGTCATATTTGAACAGGATGATGGTATGACAGTTTCTAGAGAAGAGGTGCTCGACCTTCTCCGTACCACTAAATTTACCACAAGGGTTGGTTTTGACAGTCTACCCTCAACTCTTTTAAAATATGGTGTTGTGGTCCAGACGAATGTATTTGCTTCTCTCATTAACTAATCATTAGGCTCGCCATCTATCCCTGACTGCTAAAGACCCGCCACTACTATTCCAATCTCAGAATCTACCAGTTCTACTGCTTTAGCAAAACGTTTTCGCTCAATCGCCTTAACGTCTTCTGGTCTTAAGCTGACGGGGGGTGCTATCCTTATGCGCCTGCGTTCTTCTATGTATCCTCCTGACGACCCTTTTCAATTTGCCTATAAATCTAACAGGTCCACTTTGGACGCTACCGACTCCCTCATTTACTACATTTGTAGGTCTTCAAACGCATCGATCGAATCTATGCGTTGCGCCTTTCAAGATTATCTGTCGGCATTTGATTTTGTCTCACGGTCTCTTCCACGTCATAAACTGGCAACATTTGGTTGTCCCAGGATGGCTGTCTGATTACTCTACTAACCGAACCAAGTGCACAAGGACGGTAAAGTTTCGAAACCGTTGAATAACAACTCAGGAGTGCTTCCGCATGCTGTTCCTTCATCTTTAATCTTCTGTACTTACATCAGCTACTTATCAACTAGGTCACCTTGTCATCTGTTAAAGTATGCTGATGATGTTGCCCTCTCTCATGCCGTCTCGAACAACGAAGATTTTCAAACGCTTTCCAAAAGCCTATCTTCTGTTTACGATTTCTCTGCACGAGTTGGTTTGAATCTCAACATATCTAACTGTTTCGAGTGTCCGTTCTCTATCTCTCTTTTGGTCAGCCTACCCAACCGAAACGTCTTTCGACAACTCAAAAACACTTACCAGGGTTGATTCTGTGAAATATCTAGAAGTTACCATTGGTAAAAATCTGAAGTGGACTACTCACATTTCTAGCCGTGTAAAAACTGTCCGACGGTTGTCATTTCAAAGCAGGAAGCCTCAACACTACAACGTGAAACAAAGCACCATCTCCCGATTTGTACACCAATGTTTTTCTAATCCTTCTTTTCTGTTCTCCTCTTATAAAAAGACTTTAAAATTCTTCACCAGGGACTATCAACTGTTAGCCGTGTCTTTCACACAACTAACTGAATTGTTCCGAAATCCACGTGATCAGCACTTATCAGTATGTGAAAAGTTTGCTCACAAAATAGTGTCACATTCTACGCATCCCATGTACAACGATCTTTCGTAGTGCCACTCTCATATTTCTGCACGATCCACGTTTCGTTCCATAAACCCTAGAATCAATCTCTATGGGAACTCCACGCATTTTGACAAACCGTGACTGTATTTTCGCAGAATTCCTGAGCAACCAAGCATAATTTGCTCTGATTATTCCTCGATGAATTTTGTTTATCACATTTTTACAGGGTGATGAGTGTAATTATTTTCCCATTTTATTTTTTTACCCTCACATTTTGACTGAAATGCGGCATTATTTTTTGTACGCAAAAGTCTATACAATACAATACAACATATATTTTCAGCATCTGAATCTGTTCCACATTCCCTTCTGTTTGTCAAACAGGAAAGTTGGCTGGCGTAGTAGTTTCCGAGAACACACAGACGGAACAGCATAGCGAGACGAACAAGCCCGGGTTTAGTTATTTTTATTCATATCAATAAACAAATTTTAAATGATCTAACGTTATTTGTCAGCACAAACACTAACAAATGAAAGCGCGCATGTTCGTCACGCTGTTTTCTTTTTTCATAATCTGATTGTCCCAGTTTCATCTTGGTGCAGTCATCAGATTATTTTAGCCAGGTGACTCAGAGTACACGACTGCGTAGAAAAACCTCATTGTTGATAAAGTACTCAGGAGCATTCTGGGAAAAATTCGAACATTTTCTTATAATACTTACGCGTTTCTCTACCTGCATAAATTAAGCTGGAAACTCATTCTCATCGGAATACATAAGAAACGTTTATTGTCTTGAGACTGGATTCATGTGACTAGTCACTCATGTCGTATGTATATCGAAATAGAGTACTGCAATAATAGATGACATTACTCTGTTGATTATCTGCGACACTTCTCAACTCTTATTTACCAACAGTATAATTTTGTAACTATTAACCCATATACGACATTCTCCCACTGTGTGGAATAAAGTGATATTCCTTGTGCGTTTCGTGCGCTCATCTAATCAATACTACGTTGTACCACAGCGTCAAAAACCAGCTATCTCATTGGTTTATCATAATTCCATCCCATTGTGAGTTTGTGATCGTAGTAATAGTGAACTGATCATCACACATACAACCAATTATCGTAACGATTATGTAAAGACTGAAAGGGTTTTCATCGGACTGAATATTTCATTCGGATCAGAAATCATAAACAGATAATTAGGACAACGGGATACGAAGAACAGATCAAGTGAAACTAATTTAAACGGTCTAGGACAGCTCGTGACCGATACACAGTTTGATTCCAGTAGCTGAATTTTCCTTAAGTGGACAACGATAATTAGTTTGAGAGTAGAACATTTGACGGCAGACGATCATAGTGGAATGTAAATACGATGAATGGGTGTTTCTCGGCATTGATTCATCGACATTGTTTGACTGAATGCGCCGGCAACCCAAGTTAGTTGTGGTGATAATTTCAAACCATACGGTACAAATACCATTACTCGGGACTGCCACCTGGCTTGTTAGCAAAACCTCGTTCTGACAGATCTGAAGTGTGAAGCATTTTACAAAGGGACAAATGCACGTTCACAAGTCGAGGTGCATCGATTTTGGGCTCGATTCCCATAACTTGCAAGCAAATACACCGCCGTTTCGATCGAATATGGCACCAATGTGATTTTAGTATGCAAACAACAAGCCAGATCAGAATCCGTTCCAGAGATCGCGCAGATGGGAGTGGAAGAGGCAAAAACATGATTGATTTTCCACTGTTTTTTTTCTATTGGTAGAATTGCACAATTGTGCTGAGAACATGACATCAGCAACGGTGATATCAAAAATAGATTGTAATCAAAGCTACGACTCTGGTTCCGGACGAAACGCTGCACTTAGACTGTGACGTTATGCGGGGGGGGCCATCGATGCACGGTTTCCGTAATCACTATTCTCTGAAGTGAGTATAGGTTGCATGATGTAACAATAGATTTAATCATGGGATGTACGCTCGCTTTCTGCATCGTTTTCACAAGATTTGATCAACCCAACTGTTGAAGATACTAAGCGGCATGACAAAGAGTCACGGTCAGAGACATGTCTAATAACAGCATCGTTTTTTTTTCTGTTCTTTACTTCAGCCGTATATGAAACATGCATCATACAGTTTCAAATGCTCATTACGATAGCAGAGAAAGTCGATAACAATGACCGTAAAAATTGGAGTGACTTGGAGCTCCCAACAAGTCCTAACAAGTTGAGTATGAAAGTGAGCAGAACAAAAGCGTGCTGTTACATATTCCAACACCGAAACAAGTTAGTGTACCTATTTGAGTCGCCCAAGCTGGAATCCTAAAGCAACCGACTATCAATAACTACGAGTCGATATATGTAAAAGCAACCAACCGATCGGTGGCATCTATTCGCGAACAAAAGAATGGGAAGCAAACAGATAGAAAGTAATATTTAAGCCACATGGGTGAAAAAGCGTTCGAATGCGAGTAGTTCGTTGGGTGTGGCACTTGTTCGTATCAATCATCCCGTGAAAGGCAATTAAAAGAAAACAAAAGAACCGATTACATCGATTATTGGCCACCGTTTACAAACAATTACCAAGCTGAACGTCTGTGTACAACTAGTTGCAATTGAAACAACCTACATTTATTACTAAAGTATGACAGCCCAAAATCTAGGAAGCCTTGTGGTTAGAACCGTCGGAACTGACCAGAACAACATTCACCTGCAAATGTAGATTGAGGTGGGGTGACCAGTATGACAAATATATAAAAGCCTATCAGATACATCATAATGCTTTGGGAGCGGGTTCGAATGTCGTTCATGAAGATAGTAACACGATGAAGGTGAAAAAGTAGTATCATTGTGTGCGAGGAACGTCAGCTCAAAAGTAACTTCTCACCTATTGTCCCGTATAAAAATTGTTGTCTGAGTACACAAAGATTGGTGAACGGCGAATGGTACTAAAATAACGTGTTTTTTTGTAACCTTGTCTGAAATACAATTCCAGATGCTGATAGCGACAGGTGATGTGGAGACGACAATTACAAACAGGTGAATCTGAAAACCAGCGTGCTATAGACACTAAAAAAACATCACCAACCGACCGAACGATATGTCCCGAGTTGATATGCTACCCGAACAACAACAACAACAACAACCACTATCGCAAAGAAGACCGGAACAAAGTCAGTGATTCTCCAGCAAAATCATTCAATTAATCTTCCCCCTACACCCCAATATGATCGAGAATTGAGAAAAATTGACATAGTAATCAACAAAAAGGATTTCGCACATTCCGAGTTCGAGGATATGATCAAGAATGAAGTCATAAAGCTAAAAACCAACTTGTCACAAAATATGACTACTCAATATTGAACAGAAGGGAGAGAAATAGAGGAATGTGAGTGAATAGGAACGGCGAAAAACCCCTTAACCATACGCATGCCATAATGATTGAAGTATTATTGTTCCTGAAGTTGGCAGGACGGAAACAGAAGGAAAAGATGAAATCAATGATCAGGACAATAAGCTTTTGACTACTGCTTCATCGGAAGAATGAAAAACTGGCAACATGACATCAGCAGTGCATATTCACTGAGCTCGAACTGGGAGGCGAACCTGGGAAGAACAACTTTCAGTCGAACGCCTTAACCATTACGCTACTGGGCAGGCCTGTCATGGTTCGTTGAACCTTACTACTTAGGCTACCCTCAGTGTGTGCTAGCTTTGCGCGGCCGTGTAAATCACTGACGGATATGAGAAACATGATGTGTTGAAATTAGATAACAAACCCTTGAGACCGCGTGTCTGGTAGCGTAATGGCTAAGGCTCTCGACTCAAGATCGTTTCTCCCAAGTTGCCGTTCCAGTTAGGGCAAGGTTCATATGTTCTGTTCGTGATTCCTTACAAGGATGAAACAGATGTACATTCCTCCCTGGTTTCTTAATGGCGAGTTGAGCGTTGATATCGCACGATGGATTATTTCATGAAACAACCTCCTACTATCAATGCCCAACCTGATATAAGCTATGCGTTAAGATGGAATCTTAGTCTGATTCTCCTTCCTAATTGATTGAATATTCCTCTATCGGATAATCCAACTGGCAATAGTATACGCGCCACAGGCGATGTCGAGTTGCTCGTGCTATGGCTATGGAGTGCGTGATGTACGCACGGAGCAGAATGCACAGTGACAAATCCAACTGTAATGGCAAAACACACTCATCCAACCTCAGTATGCGAACATCAGAGGAGGAATTCGCGCTGATGGCGAATCCACCGTCAGGGTTTCCCCAGTTCAAATTTCCGTTCCGACTTTGCAATTGAGATAGTTATAGTGATTGCTCTATTCTCATGTGAGAATGGTAGCATTGATATTCGCTCAGACAAGATTTGATTTCGAATACGTGACGATGTTTTGCTGCTGAGTGAAGATTCAAGTAAGCTGTAGATTTTTTCCAATCGTCTAAATGATAGTGCAGGTGTTTGATATGCGCTTTGCACTTTCAAAGAATACAATGCTATTCTGGGACGGGACTGGCTGAAAGTCAAACCTTGTTCCTGCACGGAAGAGACTGGATGAGGCGGACAGATTTAGTAATTTCGGCAGCTGTATCCCACCTGGTGGTCGTATAACAGATGAAGTGCCCTCACGCATATAGAATGCCAGATTGGCACTGACTTGAGGCATCTGTGCCGTGACATCTGCTTGTTGATCAAAAGTCGAGTATACACGGCAGTAGTGAGAGTGGTGAAGCTCTACGGTTCCGAAACATGGTCGTTGAGAGCGGAAGATATGCGGAGACTTTTGGTATTTGAACACCTTTGTCTTCGTGGTATTGGTAGGATGTGGCAGGAGAATTTTGTCAGTAAATGGGACTCCGGGTTCAATTTTTAGAACAGGCATTGAATCAGAACACTTTGATGTGGTGGGGACACGAACATCGCCCGCAAGCATACTCCACGTCTCGCAACCGTACAACAGAACTGAACGCACTGCTGCACAGTACACACGACCTTTCAACTTCAGTGAAATATCAGGCTGACGCCACAAGTGGTTCAGTCCAGCGTAAGCTGCCCGAGCCTTGGATACACGCACATTTACCTCCACTCTCGAGCTACCATCGTTCGACACGCAGCTACCAAGGTAGGTGAAACGGTCCACAGTCGTGAGTTCCTCTCCATTCAGTAGCACGTTCGGCGCTGCTGTCGTCCAGTCCTGCAACAGCACTTTGCACTTTGAAGGTGCAAAGCACATGCCAAACCGAGCAACCGATCTTGACAGTCTACCTAGTGCGCGTTGTGCATGGTCCGCAGACTCGAACAGGCACACGACCTCGTCGGCGTAATCTAGGGCACATAGCTTCCTTCCACTTCCCAGTTCGATTTCTACATCTCGGAGACCTCCCAAAGCATCTTCCATCACCTCGTCCATGACGAAGTTGAACAGGAATGGAGAGATGGGACACCCTTGTCGAACGCCGGTAGTCGTTTCGAATGAACGTGACAGTTCACCGTATACCCTAACCCGACCATAGGTATGCGAGTACAATGCTCGCAACTGGCTCACGAATTTCGTTGGCATACCCTTCCGGTTGAGAGCACTGAGTAGTGCCGGTCGACCAACGGAGTCGAAAGCACCTTTCAAGTCGAGGAAGACTACGATCGTAGGGCGGCGGTGCGTGTGGCGC
>LUCM01011178.1:18302-44385 GCA_008360955.1 Fasciolopsis buskii | reverse complement strand
TGTCGGAGAGTGAATATCTGGTCGATGCAACCTCGACCTGGCCGAAATCTGACTTGTTGTTCGCGGATATTACTCTCGCGAATCGGTGTCAAACGGCGCAGCATTATCGAAGCTATCACCTTAGGAAGTATGGGAATTAAACTGATCCCACGATGATTGCTGCAGTCACTTCGTGTACCCATCTTGAAGATGGGTACAATTAGTGACTCACCCCACGATAGCGGGATGCGCTCCTCGTTCCAAATATCACGAAGCAAAGAGGTAAGTGATCTCATCAGCACTTTTCCACCCAATTTGAGAAGAACTGACGGACGGTCGTCGGGACCGGCAGCTTTTCCTCTCTTCAGAAGCCGAATATTCGACTGCACTTCCACTTCCGTTGGGGGATCAAGTGACACCTCCCAAGGATTCACAGATGTAAACGTCGGACTCAATACGTTAGCGTCTGGCCAGCTAAACTGTTCCTTGAAATGCTCTGCCCAACGGTCCAGTCTTTCCTATCTACCTTGAATGAGTTCTCCAGCCCTATCGCACACGACTTCACTAACCGAAGTTCGCCGCCCACCGCTGTCGCGTATAAGCTTAAAGTCTTTGACTGTTACCTGAAGCGGACGCCACTTCCATCTCTTCGGCTACGTTAACCCACCAGTTTTCATAGTAATTCCTAAGCCCTATCGTCAACTAACGCTGCAACTACGGACGAATATTATTCACTTCCTTGCAGCTAGCCAGCCCGCGTTTTTGTTCTAGTAGGCCCAGCGACCCTTGCGAGATCCTGTGTTTTTTATGAACACCAGATCTAGGACCGCAGGCGAAATCTGCTGCCAAATGCATGGACTGTTTAATTTGATCCCACTGATAGTCTACATTGCTGCTCGTCGAAGTTCTTAGTTCCTCGGATAGTTTCTGTTAGTAGCTGTTACGAACAGCCGAATCAGACAAACATTCAACAGCCAATCGGGTTTATGGCCTGCGTCGATGGCCATTCAGCTGCAGCAGAAATCGCATTAAAACTAACGCATGGTCCGATTCGATGTACGTGATTCAGTACGATCTGCAGTTCTGGACAGAACTGCGCCAACGGTAGCTAACTGCGATATGGTCAATCTAACTCAAAGTACCTGTCGAGTTAGAACCCCACGTCGCTGTGCGACGCGAACTGTGTCAGAAATTCGTACTAGATAGGAGTAAATGATTATCTGCACAGAATTGGAGAAGTCTTTCCCCGTTGTCTGTTCGCTGTGCAGGCAAGGCGCATGGCCCACCTAAACAGGACTCCGATGCACTAAGTTTTTCAACTTGTGCATTAAAGTCACCTGCTACCACTAAGATGTCAGACATGTTTGCTCTTCCGAACAACGGTGACGAGGTCATCGTAAAACTCGTCTTCCTCCATGTCAGTGCTGCAGTCTGTTGAAGCGTATGCCGAGAGAACAAATAAACTGCGCTTAACACTACTATCCTTTCGGACGCCGACTGATCCCTGCAGTCTCATGGCACACAAGCGACTGTTGACTGGGATCCAAAATCCTTCGTTCGTTTCTTCGCTTTTGAGCAGATTATGCTGGGAGATAGCAAACAAGACCAGAACATGTTGGTGGAAGAAAAATGGTCGTAAAACTGCAACTGAAACTTCGGATAGAATGATCGATGAAAGAGGTGCTTTTTTGACAAGCCAGTTTTCTGTCATGTGCGAATTCAAACAGAATAAATCCTACGACCATTCCAAAGACGTTTATGAAATTTTCGTGCACCAGTACGGTTTTACTTATCGAGTTCCGACGCGTCGGCCCAGAAACCCAAAGTCAACCATGTTAACTGACCTTTTTTGCGACCCACGGATAGATATCATTAAGGTAACCTTCAAATAAATTCACGGCATCTGATATCTCTTTTTCTCCTAATAAGTATCAGAGCCTTAAGTAAATTAACAGCAGAAACTTTTTGAAT
Source organism: Fasciolopsis buskii (assembly GCA_008360955.1). NCBI lineage: Eukaryota > Metazoa > Platyhelminthes > Trematoda > Plagiorchiida > Fasciolidae > Fasciolopsis > Fasciolopsis buskii. Next base: position 42,435 of record LUCM01011178.1, on the reverse strand, counting down.
ACATCCCAATCGGCGGCAAACAACTCTGCGTACAGATCACATGTCATCAGAATCATGGAAAGGGATGAAAACAATGAACGAGAAAAAGGATAGAAAAAGAAACAATGGACACAGTTCCTCACACATCTCCAAATCATCGGCGATCCATCGGGATCCACGGTTCCTTCACGGGTTTCGTACAGCCGGGTTGGCCAAACTGAGGTAGAAGAGTGGTTTAGTGCACCCTACCCCAAGCCTTTAGACAAGCGGTCCAACTCCCCAATACAGCAGGATGATCCGAGGGTCACGTAGCCTACTGCGGGACGCGGACTGGTTGGTCAGTACATGCCGCTATAGGATAGGGCTCGATATCCACGGTGCCCATTACATCCCCTTTCCACAGATGTTGGTGAGCACATAATTGCATGTTTCGTACGCCACCCGTGGTTGGTTTCGAATCAGGGTTTAACAAACTGCCCTAAACTGATTACTAAAGACCAATCAACCCAGTGAAGGTTTCGGACATTCATTTTCGTACTCGTACTTTACTTGAAACATCTCTACCACGAGAATGCAGTGCGTAGGACTTCCTCAGTGGATGCTATTTGAGAGCATCTGGCGGGGTGTTCAGAGCGGGTAGCCAAATCACAGCCCAAGACACCCATTGCAACCACGCTGAGGCATTGACAGGCACGGAATAATCGGTAAGCATGCACATTCGGATGACTTCAACACATGAAACTCGCGTGAATAGATCAAAGGGAGAGAGTTCAAGATTTAGATTATTTGGGACAAACCCCATTGGAGAGTCGAGTTACGACCACGGTCGGGTGAGTGTTCCCTGATCATCACTGACATCAGGTGCTGATGAGATGCGTTAAATGCGGACGAGATGATAGCGGATGGTCCTCGAATCACACCCCCGTTCGATGGATAACCATTGGATGCGATCATCTTACTGAGACGTGACCAGTGCCTGCATCGAGAGTGCACTCCGAGAAGGCAGTTCACATGACTCCAGTGCCCACGAAAATCATATACCGGCAACTTGTAACGGTATGGAACCGCAAAAGGTCTGCACGACTTAGGTGTGGCAACGAGCAAGATGACAGTGGATTGCCGCCTGTGATCCCACTTATCGATGGAGATGGAATCATAAAATCCTGATTCCCAACGAATTAACCGTTTGATCCATTTGATCATCGACGATCTAACTAATTTAACTCAACGTTGCATTCATAAAAACAACAGAGAAAAAATAAACGGGAGCTTTCCCGAGTTCCTTTGGAAATATTTGAATCAAATGTGACCATTTCCTAAATCAAAGACAATGGCAACTTGAGTTACAGTATCCAGAATCACAAGGTGAAGACGACAAGCGTATCCGAAAAAGTAGAAGGAAATGAAATCGTACTGTACTGGACAATAACCCCAAAGAGAAATCAATGAAAGGAACATTAGGCGATTGCTGATGCGGCGAGTGCCAAAACGATATCGGGACATGTCCCGGCTGCTCATCGCAAATGTGCAGTCCGCATTATCAAAGCTCAGTCCTAGGATAACTGATGGGTAGTTGTCATAGGACAGATACTCCCAGATTTTATCAAAGGGGAGCACACAGGCGATTACCAGCGATACCCCTGGCCTCAAACATACGACTGAAGTAAGGACTGTTTACGGAGCGCGAACCGCTGCTATTTTCGTGACTATCACATACCTACGCCTATCGTTTCTATCTACAGCCTCCAAAAGACTCGGTCTGGTCGGCATTGGGTATCTCTGGCTTCGAGTCGGCTACTCGTCCTAAACGGTTCTTGCGAAGCCCCAAATGATTATCTTTCCCCATTTTGGTATTGAACAGCCAATGCGATCAAACAGCAATCCAAACTTCGGTCAATGGTCTAAGGATTGCAGACAGAGCTGACTTCATTTCACCCGGATGATTGACAAACAGCCTTTTGGAAGAAAAATGTCACTTTGCGTAGCTAAACATAAAATACAAAAATTGCACACTCACACCCAAATAATACTAGTAAGAAAGTACCATATCTACCTAGATCTGCACAGTATCCCCACTTCTGTATGGACTGCAACAACCATTTTCTCAACGAGAGTAACGACACCACAAATAGCCGCCAGTCAAAAATGAGGTGATTCTCAATCTTGTACATATTATGCCCCAAAAATGCAAGTCAATGTTATAGGAGCAAAACGGACACGTCACTCGCCACCGGCTTGATTCACTTACACAAAAATCCTAGGGACACGATACATTTTTTGAGAAAGTGTTCACCAATTTTCCTCACTATTTCGCCTTGGAAGTAGGTACACCAGTGAAAATTTGCATGCAGGGGTTTCACATGACTATTGGTATAATGGTCGGAAATGACTGTTACAATTCACGCGGATGTAGATGTGCTGTGAAAACTCAAAAAAGTAAAGGACTTTAATCGGGAGTTGCAGCGCTTAGAATCGGTTTCCTGTATCTCACAAAATAGGAAAGTGGCATACGTACATACACACATATAAGATGGTTTGAATCACACCCACACACAAGATGCCGTAGTATTGTCCCTGGTCCCGAACTCGTAGAGTCCAGCATCCAGTTGATAACGTCTCCATAGCACACTTTGACGAGCATAAAAATGTGCACAAACTCCACTTCGTAAGCTGAGACGTCGACACGGATGCGAGACAGACTAAACCACATCCTGGACAGGACATGGAAACTGGACCCTCGATTGCTGGATAAAGTTAGCTACCCGTAGGTGGAGTCACAAAGGGTAATTGGATACATGCACTCGTGTTTCCACGAGACGGAGGAGGAGTCTTGTGAAGACAGATACGACTTACGGAATCTTGTTCCAGACAAACACATGCAGAAACGTAAGCGTCTGGTCGGAGAATATGACACCACAGTGGATTTAACAACAAATGTATGGGCGGAAAAAACGAACAGGCCTAGATTGAAGATCTTTGGCATTGACAACACAATGTGATTTGGAATGCGTACCTTACAGTAGTCACTGGGCTATTCGATTACAACGAGGCCACTAGTCAGTCATATCTAAAGCCAGGTGAGTCTGACATCAGCGTTTAACACCACGAACATACTGAACGTAACGGAAACATGGCTTCGCCTAGGTTTATGTGGTCGCGATCATTGAACGCGAATTACGCGCGGCTCACTTGACGACGGGAAGCCACAAATCCAATGGCACTCAACGACTAACTTCAGGAAAGTCCTGTCAATCATTCTGCAAAGAGCTGACAACCGCAGCCGAACATAATGCAAAGGACAGTAAATATGAAAAGAATGAGATTCAGAGTGCATTGAATAAGTCACGCATCATTGACGCTTTTATGTTTGCACATTTTCAAAAGCCAGTCGCCACACCACATATTTGAACTCAAGCACACAAGTAGATTTTGGAATTATGAGCCGGCCAGAATATTCGGGCGATAAAGATAATGCGAAGTTCAATTCCATCGTCTAAAAATAACACTCTAATCCTTGTGTCAGATCTCAGAATTCTTGATAAGGGCTGCAATGATTTTTGTTTCTACATAAGCTGGCCCGTCTGTATACATCTGTATTGTACGAGAGAGGAGGCGAAAATGTCGATGACACGTAGGCAAACAGACAGATGATTGAGGCCACATATAGAAAGTGACCACAGACAATTTTGTCAATGAGAAACGGAATTCTGGAGTTCGAAAAATGATTAACTTTCGAAAAATCTGAACAATGAAGTTATCTAAGCAGGCGAGAACCTAAGTGAGATTAGTGTGACAACATCGTGGATGAATAATTCGAATCCGATGCGACGGCCAGTGTGCAAAGACTCAGCATTTCGTTGTTGAACCTATCCAGTATAGATAAACTTTTAGATACCCGATACATGGCACGCGGTAGGACAGATTTATAAGGGCTAATTTTTCCAAAAAACAAATAATTTCAAAAAGGCAACAGGTGGTCTATTAGATCAAAAACAAATTTCGGCCACCTGTCTGTGATCGTCAATTAGGAACCCGAAGCATTTGTGAACCTATTACAAAATAAAGCATAGGAGACCGTTATAAGGCCATCAGCGTGTGTTTGGGGAGAGACAATCGAATAGCTAGTGCATGCGCAAACCTACAATGGAGCAAGAAATTCATTCAACAGCACCTAAGGTTATTAAACAATTCGTAGAACCGTTCTGATCTCGGCCACGGTTTCGACTGCAGACTACCAATTGTCAAATGGATTGGGCGTCTGTCATTCTAAGAGGATAGATATTCGAGGCCCTGATACTCTGGTCACTGTGATGGTGGGCGATTATCAGTTGTCCTAAGTTTGTCATGTTGCATCTGACCTAGAAAAACTGTGTGATTTTGTGTCACTCCAATTCTCGGTGTCACGGTTGCCAGTTCCCTCTCCTTTTAATGAGCTTTAGTAGCTATGAGAAATAATTTTTCCACTCTACTCGTACGTCCCCTATGCAATACCTGTGAACGATATAGCTCGGAAGAAATCTATCCGTCCGTACATCTGAGTGAACAAACAACAGCCCCGACCTATCCCAGCTATACAAAAAATGCAATATTTAACCGGATATTGATAGGGTTACGTGTATAACGGAAGTGTTTTCTTCGTAGAAAGTGCACGAATATTACACTGATATTTTTCACGAACTGGTCGCGCTGGCAAGATGGGAGAAATTGTTACTGGAAAGATCCGATTTAACCGTGTCGCTTGATGCATAACCATACCAACGTTCTGTCGCGTACACTGATAACACTGATTGTCAACAGAATAAACCAGCACGCTTCCTACCGTGTTAAACCAATGCTTGACTACAGAGCGTGACTTCCCCCGCTCAACCACCCGTATTGTTTCGTCTTGGATACTTCAAGCCGATGAGGTCGCATTGTTCAGACATCTGGCTCATGGTTCAACGCACAACGCGCACTAGATAAACTCTCGAGATCGGTTTCTAGGTTTGGCACGTGCTGCTGCAGGACTGGATGGCACCAGCACCGAACTTGGTGCTGACCGAAGAGGAACTCACCATTGTAGACCATTTCACCTACATTGGTAGCTGTGTCGCACGATGGTAGCTCGGGAGTGGAGGTGACGTGGCAAAGCGGGATGAAAAAATGTACAGCGAACGCAGGTAAAGTAGGTGTCTCGCGCCTTCGTGGTTGAGGTCCGAAAGACTCGTCGACTTGCTGGCTGGAGACACTGAAGGATATGATAGTGAACCGTGAACAGTGGCGATCGTGCAGTCATTTTCAATCGAATCAGAATGATTGAAAACACGTGCGTTTGTACAGTTAGACTGTGTTTCGTGTGTTGGCTGCAGCAGCATCTTGTATTTTCCAACCTGTGTAGGTCTACTCCCTGTTCCCCTTGGATGTTCACTCTTTTTATAGAAACGTGTAACTCTGGCGAAAAGGCAGCAGTCAGTGAGGCTTGTCTTGCTGTTTAACGCTGAACGATGATGATGATGATGGTGATCATGGGTCAACATGATATTGAATTAAGAGATGAGCAGCCAACTGAGCTTTGAACACAAATTAACTACCATAATAATACTGAACGATAACGAATTACTGTTTGCCACTCAACCGATCGACAGTGGTGTTATTCGAACCCCCTAAGTTTACAGTGACAGGAAAATATCTAAAATCAGAAATGACTACGCAGCTCAAAAGGATCTTCTTTACAGAACGGGGAAAAAACCGGAAATAACTGATTATCCTAATGGTGATTTATACTCGCATTTCCGCTCCATTCGTTGATCACATTTCGATTGTGTCGGTTGTACTACCGGTCACTGGTTCCCAACCGTATCCGTTTTGATTTACTCCTATTCACTCTGGCTCGTTCAACTTTTTCGCTATCATACACGTGATTTGGAACACGGTTGTTTGCCATGCCACTTTTCACCACGGACCGTATGTTGCCCACTAGTCTGATGTATGTTATACGTCCATCGATAACTCCATACTCGGTGCGTTCCATAAAGCGACCAAGCCGGTTTTTCACTTGCCATGTAGCTACACCCTAAAACCTGCTGTATGTCCCAGGGCTATCCCCGTGGTGTATCATATGTCGTCAGTTGGACAGCAGTTTGGGTTAGATCATAATACGCGCTAGACGGAATGTTTGGCATAGCATACGTCGACGGTCCGCTCTCCTACTTCGTTGGTGTCCAACCGCGGGGGCGAATCATCTCAACTTGTCGAACAACAGCAATTCAGGTTACATTCTGGTTCGCTATATCCGGTTCCAACCACGATTTATGGTTTATTTCTTTCACATTGCAATAAAGAACAGACAAAGTCCTTCTTGTGTTTCTGAGGGTGTACTTACGTATAGGCAAATGTTCAAAAAAGTACAGGCGCCCTGGTAACTTCGGAATCATCAACTAGCTATTTTAATGCTTGGCTTTAGGTAATTTGACACTAAAGTCACTGAGATTATCAGATGTGCATTCGTCACATTCTACACACGCATACACAAACACAAATACGCGCAATCTTCTCTTATGAGCAAAAGTTCCCGCGAAACGCAACCAACTTGTCGCCAACCTCTCTGGTGATGATTTGAACTGGATGTCCGAACGATATACACAGCATTCGGTGATGCGGTTGCGGTAAATTCACAAGGATTCTGCCGAATCGGGTCTTACAGTGGAAAAACATGAGATCGGCACAAATCCGTTTACTCAAATTTTACGGTTCTTACACATTTATATTTCCAGCTGCAACTGCTTTCTCCTTCTGTTTAAGCAAATGAAATAGTACATTTTTTGTTCGTCAATGTAGTTATGCACCGTCCAAACAGACAACGATAAACTGTAAACGCTTGCGGAAAGACAACAAAGGATGTTGGACAGAACAAACTCTCTTTGTTCCCATCGCAAAAGGAAAATCGTTAAGGAAAGACAAATCTTTTGCCAAGAAAATCCGAGAAACTACTGAACCACAGGAGCGAAAATAAACAGCGATTAAAACAAACGTCATGTGAGACACCAATGAGACAGAAATCATACGGGAGCCTGTGTGTATTTGGGCTGGAGAAAAAGTTAGGTGGCGTAGGATCAATGGGTAGCAGGTGGAAGAAGACGTAAAACCGCCGCTCCCCCCCTTCTACTGAGCGCAATGAGGGAAAACAGGCATCCAGTTGGATGATCTTCGACCGATCGACTCAGTTCTCACTCATCGATCGAACGAAGCTAGGCTAGTGTGATCACAGTGCACTCGGCCACAGGGATGCCAACCAGATATCGGACATTGGCCAAAATGCGTGATCGTTTAGTTAACTGTTTCTACAATGGCTCCGTCCTCACTGAATGAATTACGTCCTGATTCCATACTTTCCTTATCGACACTATTATTCTATTGGTAGAACTATTTCCCCATGGCAGAGAAAATGCTATTTTACAATCTGACTAAATTTTCGGATCCCATTTGATAGAACAGATCGAACGAACTTGGCAAAATGAATTGTGACCACTAATTTCAACTCACACTTTGATCGGAGGAGTAAAAACGTGCAGTGGGGCAAAAGTAAGAACCGCAAACTACATCAGAATCAGCTATTTGGTTGAAAGACAGCAACTTGCCGTCTTGTCGTCCGTTACAATAACCAGGACTTGATGCACACTGCCCTCATTTCCCGGATTCGGGTTGCCTTAGTCCTCCCAAGAAATGCAATGATTCTGAGGTCATAAAGTGCGGCCTTGTCCGTGTATTCATGCGACAAGTACGACGCTAAAATTACAAACGCGAATGAACCAGATGAGATGACTAAGTTGCACCCACAAAGTAATTCACTACAAAGATCAGCTGACCGGCTTTGAAAAAGAACAAGACCGTCAGTGTCTAGTGCCCAAAATATAAACGCTTTGAAATTTTCCACTTAATCGCGTAGATAAACGAGGAATGGTGTCCCGAAGAAAGACTATAGTGATCACATTGCCAACATTCACAAAGATCCACTGACTTACTGGAAAGAGGTGGCAACCAGGACCCTAATCAGATGAATAACATGAAACTTGTGTTTGTATTTGCAAGAATGGGACCTGGATGATGGAAAAAGTAATTGAGTTCGGCAATCGGGCCTTGCGATCCAGAACCTATACGCATAGTGAAAAAATGCGTTCTGAAATGAACAATGGTCTCGAGGCCCGGCACCGTTAGTTCAAGCAGATCAATCCATCTGAATCCCGATGTACTCTTATACGATATTGTTTCAAGAGCTGGTAGAAAGATCAGACAAACTTATTGGTGCGTTGTAATGTTATCCATTGGGGCAAAGCGCCTATTTAAAGACCAAAAATTCCACATAAATAGTCCGGTTTTGGATTTTGAAGGTTGAATATCATAATTCAAGAGCTTCTCACTGGTTCAAGAGCCATTTACTATGGAATATGGCTCTTAAAATGTGGTACGAGGCTGGCAAACTGTGGCGCCAGACACTCATTGTTCGTGCGAATCAGCCTAGCCCCACTTGATATCTGAAACCCGGGTGCAGGAATATGAATCGCAAACACCATCACAATGTAACCAGATGGTACGCAGTGTCAGCACTGCGTGATAGAGCATCAATGGCATAAAGGCCCATCACTCGCACAGTGCAGGGCATCGCTGGATTCAGTCCACTTCAGATGGAACAGCGCTGTGGAAAGGTGTCAGTTCACATTACCCAAGGCCCACCGCACCACAGTGGGACTAGCAACCATAACCCAGCTAAGAGTTACAAAAGTTCCCAAATTTCCGTCAAACTAAACTTTGCGAAAAACGAATTAAAACACTAAAAATAACGTAGAGTGTAACTAAACTACTTGGGTAGTTTTGCAAATGCCTCATCAATGCCCAACAAATTCACAATAACTGAATTCCGAGGACCGAAAAACACGACGTGTTCACAAAAATGCGATTTTGTTCCAGGCCTCAAACCAGATGCTTAACTGACACTTATGGTAATTTCAGTCCACTGAGATTCACAAAAAAATTAACTTATTTTTAAATGATCAAAAGACCGTGAAAATGTTAAGAATGGATGTAAATCCCAAGGCATTTTATATCGAGACCTCCGAAAAGCTTATCAAAGTGAGAAACGTGAATGATGTACGCTTTTCGAATATTCGAATATAATCTTAAACAGCTTTTCATCATCAGCGAAACAAATCTCGCGCACTGGGCGCCAATGCATCAATTAGTATGTATTTGCAAATTTCGTCTGACATGACAAGTCGAGTGAAGCAAGTGGCGGGTAGTCGGGCATCCGGAAGAGGACAATTGATTGAAGCCCAGACGTTCAAGTGGCTGTTTATTTGGCAAGCAAGGCCATGTTGCTCTAGGATACACCATAACTCACTAGTGTGTTATGGCCACCACTTCCCAACCGAAAAAAACGTTCACTGTACTTATGAGTGAATGTGGAAATCGAAAAAAACCAAGATACTTGAACTTAAATCTTTTAAAAATTTGATCTATATGCAACGAAAATGAGAAAAACATATAATACGACTTTCAAGAGGTTCGTTGTTGCATAGTTCGCTGAGACTGGTCTGCTATTGACAAGTTTCTCAATGGCAAGATTGCACCGGAACAATCTACCAGCGTCGCTAACCATTGACAACCCTCATCTCTTGGGTCTCAACCACGAAGGCGGGAAGTACCAACTGGTACCCAAACCAAAGCTTACTTCTTCACAACTAAGCCAAATCACAATCCTACCGCAAGTTCAAAAAGAACACGTAAGGGTAGGTGATGAACAGGTATGCATACTATGTATCCAGGCCAGCGAAGGCATTTACCTCACTCAGACGGCAACGGTCTGTTCCCAACGCACGACGACGCACCTCGTCATTGATTACCCGATATCTTCACCGGTATCGGCCAATACTTCTGAGGCGTAGGTGGCCGAATACAAAAAGTCGCCGAGCATCCGAAGCGCGGATAGGCCCGGTCTCACAAACGTATAAGAAAAGTTTAGGAACTACGGTACTGTGTAGCCCTTCCTTCAGGGAAGGCTGAATGTCATGGCGGCACCACAAGTGTCGCAGGTTCATGAAAGCTGCTTTGGGTTTCGGGATTGGCAACGTGATCCCCTTCGTAACACATCCACCAGTTGTAAACAGACCCCTAAAGCACTTAGAAGCATTGACTACCTCTAACAAAGGGTAAATTGAAGTACAGCTTCCTGCTAGTTTTGACGAATTACATTGCAATCAGAACGCGCAAAACATGACGTGGCTGGATTCCTCAATCACCAAATAGTCCAACGCGTGTTGAACTGCCTGTGCATCGTCGCTCAACAAAACAATATCTTCGAAGTTCCAAATTCGAAAACGCTGTTCCCTGAGAGGAGTTCAACTCCGTCGACCAACAGGTCAGAGAGGGGAATCTGTAGAACACCCTCTATGAAAAGTTGAATAGAAATGAAGATTTAGGGCAGCCTTGCTTTGGTCCATTGGAAACGTCGAAGAATGGCGAAGGCCGATCATAATGCCTGACGCACCTGAGATATGAAAGTACAGCTCTTTGACTACCAACACACTTCACAGTTAATCCACTCCTCAACAAACAATGCCATAGTAAAGACATTATCGACGAAGATGATGCCAGCGTCTAAGAAGATAATGATCGTTGGCTTTTGGAGAGCAAAAAAGAGGGTTTGGCATATGTTTCTGATTGTTTCAACAAATAAACTTGGGAAAGTTTTGCAAAAAAGAAAAATGACATGGGATTACGGGCTACTTCTCTTTCATTTTCAACCGTGCTCGGAAATAGCTAGGGATACCTCAAAAGTATTCAGTGTTGTTATATTCCAATTCGCTTTATAAAAAGTTAGAAATCGCCTCGATTATCCAACATACCGCAACAAAAATCCACTTCTTTCGGCCAATGAAGACTAATGAGTCTTATCCGTTGTTCAATTTAAGTGAGGTACAATTCAGCCTACTTGGAGAACTGATTTGCATCGCATATGAATGCTCCCAATATATGTCTTATCCTTTTGAGGGTAATTTTCAAGGTTCATCGAGGCCCATGCGAACATGCTTCGATTTTTTTCGGATGTCCTTCCCTCAAGATCAAAACTCAATTTGTAATTTGGCATCCGGAGACATTTATTTAATAGTGACTTCCAAATATCCAGTCTTCTTTGTTTCTTTCTTTTGCTATTCTACCGTAGAAAATACCTATCCGTATTTCGAATCAAATAGACGCTTCTCGCGTCATATTTTGGGCGAAATGGCACTGTATACGAGGCTGTTAGCTGCAATTACGTTTTGGAAAGTTGACAACATCTCCGAAGAGTGAGACTGGCATTCGGCGATACTGTCTCCGAGGGTAGAATTTTTCAACTGCTACTTTTCGGACTTTTCTACCCGCGAAAGAAAACCGAGACAAGCGTAATGTTTCGTGTACCGTGGTCCATGGAATCCCACTGTTACGCGGTAACACGAAAGCTAATTTGCCTTTCGGGGTTTATGTAAGTGACACATAAAGTGGAAGGACCTTCCCGAACTACGAGGTCTGTAGTGGTCGATATGAGACAAAAGGGAGACGAGTATGGATGGACCGAAAAGCTCAAAACACTTAGGAATATTCGATTAGTTTGCGTCGTTTAGCCCCAGTTACTAATTCTAGGCAAACTTGGGGGGTTCGAGGCAAGGGAGAGGAGACCAGGGGAAGAAATGGGTCAGTAATTAGACTCGCTTCAGTAACACACGCGCATATACATACATATACAAACCAATACCAACTGAGAACAGCCCATGACTCGTTTTAAATTAGAACAGACAAAAAATCGATAATGAAAAGGAAGTATGGGCGCTTGTGAGCGGGATGAGCAGGTGATAAACACATCGAAAAGCCAGCACGCAATAGAAACCATCAATCACGACTGAAAACTATGCAAATCCTGTTAAAGGTTTTAAATTAATGATAATAGCGTTAATAGTAAACCGCACAGAAGCAACCCAAACAGGTATCAGAATCTCATCAAAATAACTGGGAGTGAGCCAATTAGTGAACGATAACCGTGATTCCGTCGGTTGGTCAAAGACTTTCAGAACAAGGGGTTACATAGTCTGAAGTTTAGGCCACCATTGCGACCGGTAAATGGACTCCATCCATGCACACTCCTGCTAATTCAAATGAGATTCTACAGCTGAAACAATCGAAAATAGTGTACACGTTGAGGAACGAATGTAAACGAGTGTCAGATATGCAGACTTGATGCGCGTCCATAATCGCGGACCTGGTCCAGTGGTTCTGGAGAAATTTTGGAAATTAATTCAAATGTAAACTATACACAGTATCTATCCTATTTCTATTCTGCTCTCGACCTTAAGTTTGGTTTTGATCAACTGACTAAGAATAGACTCTTTGAGAGTTCTGGATTGATCCCAGGAGTTCCGTTAAATCCGTAGTTAACATTTGACAATCGTCGACGAAGCAGGAAGGCAACAGATCAAACTGGTCCAGCGGTGCTATGCCTTTTCAGAATATCTATCTCCCTGACAACTTTAAACAGCTCACTTGAAGGCACAAGTGGAAAGACCAGTGTGGATAAACTGAACTGCTCCCTAACGTGCTTTATCCAGCGTTCCAGTCAACGATTCTGAGAGTGAGTCAGTGTTCCGTTGGATTATTTAATCAATTCGCTTACGCTCGGCTTCCGTGTACCAGTATTCCTAATCAACCGTTAAAAGTTACAACTATTTCCGATATCTGTAGCCTTTTCCACTCCCTTACAATTCTCCACCCACCGCTGCTCGCGGCCAGTTTTCAGGCTCTTCGTCAGCTGGCATCTCAAAGATTTACTCGTCTCATTGTATGTAGCATCCAGGGCGATGGATCTATGAGCATCCAACAAAGGAACTGAATATCCATCGTTTCTTAAGCGCGAACTGCCCGAATTCCTAAACAACAGTGGCCGTTAATGCAGAGTTTCTTTGATCATACTACTCGAACTAACCCAGTAGCCTATTTCTGTTGATCGTTTTTGCACTTGGGCTACAAACGGACAAGCCAATCGTACATCGTAGAATTCAAGGGCTATGAGCAACGATTGGGGGGCCACGTAAATGTCAATGACGCATGGATGCTACGATATGTGATACTGAAGATCACTGAAACCGTTCACGATCACCCGGGAGGATCCGAATGATCGAGGAGTTCGAGCCACGATCACTCAGCCTTGCTTCAGCCAACGCGAACTAACCGTTAACTGCGCCCAGTTTTCTCAAACCACCCATCCGAACATTATTCTCAATGATGAGTGCATTGCGATTCCATAAACAAAACCTATCCCACGGTTCAAACCAATTTGTTTAACTTCATTTGCGTAGAGTGCACAATACCCTTCGGTGTGGTTCACTATCGATAGACATGATGAAATGAATTTGGAGGAAAAAGAGTAGGAGGGCCATTGTGAAAATCCTTCAGGATATTGCAATATGCTCGTTGCCAGAATACCGATTAGTCCAAAGTTAACATAATGCACGTCTTAATAGCCGAACCGCATCAGCAATAAACAGTTTGATGCATGAATACTACTTGTCTGGAATCGAGATTAAACAAATTGTATTGATCGGGAACAACCCTTGTCAAGCAAGGATTAATCAAATTCGCATCAAAACATACGAAGCGACCAACGACCAACAATCGGGAAACAAAAAACGTCTGCCTCATTGAAATGAGCGAGAACGAGCGAACGGACCACAAGTACACAGCGTAAATGAGAAGTCAGTGTTTATAGACCAATGCATCAAGCGTTTTAACCAATCTCTGTATCCCCAGTACCATATACGATGTTTATTCTCGCCACTTCCTCGTCATGGTTAGGACGACACATCATCTGCAGTCAGCTTAGATCTATAAATATGCACAACTCCTGATGCCACAAATTCGATATATATATATATATATATATATATATATATATATATATATATATATATATATATATATGAATTCAATGGTTTTCAACTCACAGAACTCAATATCAGTACTATAGCGCACCACAAGTCGTAATATTTACGATATTCTGACAGCAATTAAGGGATGGTGAATAGACCGAACAACGGTAAAAAGGGTGGAACATAAGGTGAAAGGACAAGGAAGCATGACGACCACGAAGAAACATGAAAACAGAGCAGTGAGAGACAATAGTGAATTGTACTCAACGTGGACTCACATCTTTTTGTATTTCAACAGTGTCCACAACATTGGCTTCTTGAAGGAGTCCATCTTCGGTAATTCCGTCCGCGTCAGCTGATTCGAACTGGAAAACGAAGCGATTGGTACCGATTATGACAGAATAGAAAGTCAATTTGAGCAGTTCCATTTCTACATACACGACAAAAATCGATCGATATCCTGAATAAACCATCGGCAAAAACGACCAGCCAACAGTTTACAGAGTGAGAGAATCCGTGCTACTCTTGTCAGGCTTTTATTGTTTCAATGCGAGCGGATAAACTATGAAGCGAACATGCAGTGTGACCATCCTGGTTGATGCTCGGTAGGAAAGATTTTGTCCAGAAGACAAAAGCCGTCTGATAGCCCCGTCTGACTATCGTTTCTGTTTCTACGACCTGGGAACGCACCAGATAGCATGCAGATCCGATCGGCCTGGAGAAAACCTATTCGTGTCGGAGTGTTAATGTGATAACAACAATGAGCTCGGAGACACAGTGTTGGGAAAGAGAGCACATGCGTTAGTAGTGGGAGAGTATATGTTTTCATGAAATAATTCACCATGGGATATCAACACTCAACTGTCCATTAAGAAACCATGGAATCATTAGTAATGCATATCCATCGCGCCCGAATTGGCACGCGAACCCGGGATAAACGATTTCGAGTCAAACACCCTAGCCGTAAGGGTTTTCTGAACTTTACCACATGATACTGCACCTACCTGTCACTGATTTGCACAGAAACCAAGCCCCAAGTGAGAGGTAACTTCTCTGCTTGAGACACGACCTACAGTCCGAGGTGGTGTTGATATTATTCCGTTTTTTGTTATTTGAACTTTGTCACAGCAATTTCTCCTTTTGCTACGATTTCCAGCTCACATCGCATAGCTTACTTCGTTCTTTCAATCTTCATTTTCCTCCTGATTTCAACACGGTAGAACATCCTAATACTTCCTGTATACCACTAATTTATAAACTTTCCATATTTAAAAGCGGCAATAATAAACTGGTTCTCACACGAACGTTCCCCAACTTTCACCCAGTGCAGTACCAGTTTAGCATGGGGTTTAGTCTTTATATTGTACTCAACATTACGTGCAAAAAATCTGAGGACTAGAGAAGCATCTACTGGACTACTGATTAGTTAACGCAATGCACCGTGAGACGAATTCAGATTGATCCATCGGATCAATACCAATCACTAGCTTAGATGAACAGATCAGAATTTTCGCACCAGATAAGACTTTATATTGGAAAGATGGAAGACACAACAACCAATGTCGTTTTTGATGCAATTCGCAATTTGCACGCTGTTGTTCAGGGTTCTAGTGAATTAACCGTTTGCCACTTTCAAAGCTTGAAATCCGAATCCCAGGTACATCGATAATTCGGTGATTGTACGCAAAAATTTGATGCAGCGCAGGTCGTTGTCGTAACTGAGCTAGGCAGACCACTGGAATAAGGATTGCTGGTGCTGCCAATTCATGAATCGGGACTTTTTACGGCACTCATTCTCTTACCACAAAAAATCGGCTCGAATGCAACCAAGCAGTTCCGGATTCGACTGCAAGTGGTTAACCAGGGCAGACTGTGGAGAACTTAAAAACAAACTGGTCAAATAGGACACCATATTCTGATTCATCGAAAAACATCACTGCCGATACAAATGATGCTTGCGGAGTGAAACTGTTAGTGAACTCGAGAGATCATATGAATTAAGGAGGAATAGTGTTTACTATAGATAATTCTGAAAACTGTCCCGTAAAGCTCCTCTACATTCCGCAGACTCATCGCTACATCGCAAGGAACAAGATGATTGAATCCGGCATGCCATTCAAAGTCTTTCGAAACCAACGATGACAATTCACTTTCGGCCTTGGCCAAATATTCTTACTTTTCCATCCTATCATCAAAGGAACAATACGAACACTAGCATTTCACTGTGTATCTCCAAACTGGATTCCCCATTGCATGTGAAGAACAATCAAAAGCGCCAGTGGGAAGTGAAATGATCACCAACAGTTCATTTCAGTTTGCATAGCCACTAACCTTGCACCAACGTGCTCTAGTTGTGCTCTGTAACTCATGACATCATCTGTTGAACCGGAAAAAAAATGCGAATAATAAGGAAAGATCGGCTGTAGAATAGTAAGTTGAGGAAATACATAAAAGAAGAAAGGATTCGAATGCAAGGACGGCGGCATATCACCTAATGTCTCCAACCATTGTTTCGGAGGATCTCGTGAACCCCAATTCGGTACTCTAACTACCCCTACTCGCGTCAGTCTGCTGGTTAAATCTTTTCATCTAAATCTAAATAAGCATAGAATACAAGAGCAAAGTGCTGCACTATTACCGCTCGTCAACGGATCTTGAGTCGAGTCATACTGAGCCGTGTTGAACCGCTGCATTGGTTTCTCGAAGTCGCCTTCTTTTTTGAACTCAGCAGCTATTAATTCTGCGCATATCTCCTGGTATGTCGGACCAAACGCCCGGAAAGCAACTCGCCCATTGCCCTCAGAAAGGGTGTGTCATCTTTCACACCGTTTGATATTGCAATCCTCTCAAACTCAATCACCCACACCTCCACATTTCTATCAGCGAACACCGCGGCCTAGGAAGCTTCATTGCGTTTGAATTTGGTCACGGCACCAGTGCAACAAGAAGGTGAACGGGTCAATCACACGTTTATTCCGAAGCGAAACAAGTCACAGACTTTGCTCAGCCGTGTATATTGTTCTTTTCCAAACCATACTCACGTAAAATCCGGGCCGATTCAACCGTACTCCAAACATTTGCTCAAGTTATTTTGAACCTTCTTTTGGCTGTGTTGGTCCGATTGTTCGGAACGACGCTCTCAGCTGGGAGAGTCGTGCCGTCTATGAGTTTCGGCTCCCCTCGGCCTGTTCCTTGCTAACGCGGTCTTTGTCTATCAGCAAGCGCTTTTGAATTACTCCTTGCTGCCTTTCCCAGCGGTTGCTTCTGACTGGTTCGTGCTATGGGTTCGATTAGCCTCTCCATTCGTTGTGACCGTATTATTCTCTACAAAATGACAGTTATCGCTGATTGCTGAGGCCTTGACGTTAAAAAACGTTTGAAGTCCTGTGAGGATGAATCAAGAGTGACGAAACACTTACTGCATATACCTGTTTCTGCGGTTTAAAAAAATTCATTTTGTAAGTAAAAAGAATCCTTAGACACTCACTTACTGTCTAGTTCCTATTTAGTTACTGAGAGTTGATGATGTGCGTAAACCTTTCTTTCGTGCTTCCGACTTTCATTTTCTTACTGCTATAAACATCGCAAACGCCCATTATATTC
Source organism: Fasciolopsis buskii (assembly GCA_008360955.1). Classification (NCBI taxonomy): domain Eukaryota; kingdom Metazoa; phylum Platyhelminthes; class Trematoda; order Plagiorchiida; family Fasciolidae; genus Fasciolopsis; species Fasciolopsis buskii. The sequence goes on along the minus strand of LUCM01011178.1, from coordinate 24,925 downwards.
CATTTGCATCTCACTAAAAGTCCGGGCCCGGATAGCATTCCACCTATCGAACCAGGGTTAGCTCCCATACTGGGCTGTGTTCTTTCTCATCTCAATCAAAGACTTCCTCCTCATTGCGGAACAACACAATCAATTTTTCTATCTCGAAACTCATGAACCCTGCTGACCTCAACAACTACCATAGCATAGCCCTTACTTCCATGGTTTCCAGTGTGTGAAGCCGTTATCTCCGGCCAACTGCGTTCGTTGAACGTAAAAATTTTCTCCCGTGTCATTCCACGCACAGTCCAACATCCGTCACCTCACATTTCTACTCGGCTGCACTTGATAACCGAAGAGAAACTCGCATAGTCTCGCTGGACATTTCTAAGGCTTTTGGCCGAGTTTGGCAAGAAGGCCTGCTATCGAAATTGTTTTTGCTAGGGTTCCATCCAGTACTTGCATTGTAGATGTCACGCGTCGCTGTAAAGTGAACCATCTTGGTCAGAGTTGTATGGGTTGTTTCTCAGTACTTCCACGTGAATGCTGGTGTCACCCAAGATTCCACACCTCTTCTATTTATGGGCCTTCATGTGTATCAACAAACGCCTCTCGTGAAGCGCGCCAAGCTGGCTTTTCATTCCGCGCCAGATGCGTTATACCTACTTACTTGCCACAAGGTTAAAACCAGTCCGACACTTGAATACTGTTTTCGCGTACGTAGTGGAGCATCGCCTGGTGATCTTTCTCTTCTTGAGCGGCCCTAACCGGAGGCTGCCGAGTTGGCTGACGAAACCTTCCCAATCTCTAACCTGAAGTCTCATATCTATTCCTTTTCAACCCTTAATGGTTTGGTTTTTATTCTTGAGGGCCCGCTTTAACAGTTTCCCTTCCAATGAATTTTCTTATTCTTCTCTTGTTAGTCACCGTTAGATGTCAAAGAACCTTAGCTCAGTCTTCCTTCATTCCCTGAAACACCTTTTCTTTCTTCATAAATCTAACGAAATATAATCTTTCTGCACGAGAAACAGCGGTTGACAACTTGAATCTTGAGTGCTCCCCACACACTTTGCAGTCTTTTGACTGTGATTCGCCCTTTTTGTTGCTCAATGATGAGCTTAAACGAGGATAAAACCAAGGCTGAGCCAGTGGTCATGTCGTCAACAGAACATCAGCTTCATCAGTAAATCACTCGTTTCCGTAATATGTCGAAGTGAACTAAAGTTATTCCTCTGTGGCCCCTCGATAATCTAGGGGCAAGTGGAACAGCACAACGCATTACCATACGAGCAGAACCACACGCTGGACGATCAAGAACAAAGGCCATCCGAAAATCGGACAAATCGACATCGACCACTAGGCTGATTAACACATCTGAATCAGTGAGAACATGCGCGGTTCTATGCCACTCCAAGTTTCAGGGTCCTGGTTGCGGATCTCTTATCACGGTGTAATGAGCCCAACGGATTATGGAGCATGCCTCTACCACAACGGCAATGCGAAAACGTCAACACCAAATAAAAATGCACGCGGTGTTCCGATAAGGATGAAGCACTGGTGAAGTCACTTACCTCCTTGCTTCATCACATTGGGAACGAGGAGCGTATCCCGCTTTCGTGGGGTGAGTCACTAATTGTACCCATCTTCAAGATGGGTACACGGAGTGACTGCAGCAATCATCGTGGGGTCAGTTTAATTCCCATACTTCCTAAGGTGATAGCTTCGATAATGCTGCGCCGTTTGACACCGATTCGCGAGAGTAATATCCGCGAACAACAGGTCAGATTTCGGCCAGGTCGAGGTTGCATCGACCAGATATTCACTCTCCGACAGATACTCGAAACGCGCCACACACACCGCCGCCCTACGGTCGTAGTCTTTCTCGACTTGAAAGGTGCTTTCGACTCCGTGGATCGACCATCACTACTCAGTGCTCTCCACCGGAAGGCTATGCCAACGAAGTTCTTGAACCTGTTGCGAGCATTGTACTCGCATACCGACGGTCACGTGAGGATATACGGTGAACTATCAAGTTCATTCGAAACGACTAGTTTCGACTTCGACGAGGTGATGGAAGAAGCTTTAGGAGATCTCCGGGATGTAGGAGTCGAACTGGGAAATGGAGGGAAGCTGTGTGACCTAGATTACGCAGATGGCGTGTCTTTTCGAGTCTGCGGACCATGCACAACGCGCACTAGATAGACTGTCGAGATCGGTTGCTCGGTTTGGCATGTGCTTTGCACCTTCAAAGTGAAAAGTGCTGTTGCGGGACTGGACGATGGTAGTGTCGAACTTGGTGCTGAGCGGAGAAGAACTCATCATTGTAGAACGATTCGTCTACCTTGGTAGCTGCGTGTCGAACGATGGCAGCTCGGCAGTGGAGGTAAACATGCGTATATCCAAGGCGCGAGCAGCTTACGCTGGAACGAAGCACCTGCAGCGTCGGCCTGATATTTCACTGAGCTTGTGTGTACCGTGCCGAAGTCAGTTCAGTTCTGTTGTACGGTTACGAGACACGGAGTATGCGTGCGGGCGATGTTCCTCGGTTGGAGGATTTCAACCACCGATATCTACGTAGTGTCTGTAGGGTTGGATGGAGTGACCAGATGAGTAATGTTGAGGTCAGGACTCTAGTACTAGGTGCCAATTCTGAGAATACCTTACCTCGGCGCATGAAACTTAGTAGACTACGCTGGTTGGGCACGTGTTGCGTATGGCAAACACTCGTCTACCGTACTGTCCTATTTCGTGTCCCTCCCACGGAGTGGAAGAAGCCATGTGGAGATCAACAAACGATGTGGCAATTTGGAATGAGAAAATACATAGCGAACTTAGGTAAAGTAGGTGGCTCACGTCTTCGTGGTTAGGGTCCTAAAGACTCTCTAGCTGGCTGGAAACACTGAAGGATATGGCAATGAACCGTGAACAATGGCTATCGTGTTGTCATTGTCTATCGAATCAGAATGATTGAAAAATGCGCGTTTGTACAGTTAGACTGTGTTCCGTATGTTGGCTACAGCAGCATTCTTATATTTTCCCACCTGTGTAGGTCCACTTCCTATTCCCCTTGGGTATTCATTTTTTACAGAAACAGGTAAATTTCGAGGATAGGCAGCGGCCATAGAGGCTTGTCTTGCTGTTTAATGCTGAATAATAATAATAATAATAATAATAATAATAATAATAATAATAATAATGACGATGATGACGATGATAATGATGATGATGATGATGATGAAGGAAGAGGCTTCTTCAGTCTACAGAACGGATGATAGTCTAGCGGTGGCAAACTGACCTACCTACACCGTATATCTGTAACGTTAGTTCCTTGATAGCAAGACTATTTCATTCGACTATACGTATATATTTTGGATAAAAATTCCAGTTGCAGTTCCATATGTAAAAGTCGACCAGCCAAACCAAGATATGACTGACGACTAAGAGCTTACCGACAGTTCAGTGGTCGGAACATCTTACTCCGTCAACTATTATTACCAGCTGCGAACGACATAAAGGAAGCGGTGGGCTATCGAATTCTGTGCTGGTATTTATTTATTTTTGAAATTTACGAGAAGGAAAAATACGGAGGTAAACCATCAACAAGTTGAACTTTCTCTTTGGTTACTCACATCATCATATGAAGTCAGCTTTGGTTGGAAGTCCTGCAATGGATAGTTCAAACGAGGTTTCTCTTCAACTGCTTCACGCCACCAAAACCTAAAACAAATAATTAACGGATGTATGATGGCGACAAATACTCACTTGACTTGTGACAGAGTAGCCGTATTCTGGATTTTCGCATCCGTTTGTTTAATCAACGCTTGCGCCACCTCAGGCCCGTGGATAGCATCCACGGAGTATACGACATCATCGAAATTTACTACCAGATCAGATAGCGACCCGCTAAGATAGATGTCAAAATCGAATTCATCAGCCAAATCCGTCGTGCCAGAGCTCAGTTCGGTTCGATGACCGGGTAAGTTCAGCTCACGGTGAGATCCAACTAGACTACCAGATTCCAATGAAAAATGGTCAGCATCAAGTAAGGCAAGTGGAGCTTCCGCACAAATATACATTGTTTCTGATTAGAAGTTGATTTGAGTCGCCTCTCCACCACTCCCCTGTAGCTAAAAAACATGCTTGAGATAAGTACGAGGGGGACACAAGTTATTCAACATCATGGGGCTGTCAACTACATCCTGGTGCTATATATATATATATATATATATATATATATATTACACCGACATGAAAATAAGCATAGTGCGAACACAGCCGCATGTAAATAAGATTTTACGCAAAGTGAATAAAAGTGGGAGAAGTTGTAATAAACCACGAAAAAACCAATTGCCTTTGTGTTTTCATTACACATTGTGATTTTTTGGAAATTTTCGGGCTGTCTTAGAAGTGACGAGTTCTACAGAGACCACATAGCAATCACGCCACTGACGCCGGTTCTCAGCCATATCGCCTTACGTCTCCAACCAAAAACAATCCTCATTTCTTGGGCCCCAATCAAGAAGGCGAGATGCACCGACTGAGGATAAAGCCGGAGCTATTTTCTTCATACCTCTAAGTAAATTAATGGCCTGGTCGCCACCATTGAAAAAGAGCACGAAAAGGTAGTTGGTGTGCTGGCATTGGCAACCCATGCCCAAACCGACGAAAGTGATCTAAAGCAATTACCTCAATCGGATAACGACTGTTTCCATCCAACACACGACGACCCACCTCGGTATTGCTCACCCGATGTTCGCATCAGACACGGGCAATGCTTTGGAGACGTCGATGGTTAAACATAGAAAGTCACCGGGCATCCTCAAAGCGGATAGACCACGTCTCGCAGTGTCCCCGACTGTATCTGGGCTGCAATCTGTTGGTGCGTACGCTGAAACAACAAACAAATCTTGTGCATCAGAGCGATGGTTATTTATTCTCTATCACTCTCCAAGTCTCACTGCGCACAGTCGGCTGTCGATTGAGTACTATTCAAGTAATGCAGCTTCAGCCCTGAGAGCCACATAAAAGCCAACAACACCAGAAGCCGCAGCCTTGGGATCTCCAGAGAGACCCAGATGGAACTTCAGAGGACTAGATGGAGGTGTCAGCCGGATAGCACACCTACAGGCTCGGATGCCTACCTTATTCGTGGCTAACCACTTAGATGGTGACCATTCCCCTATCCGCAACCCAGTAGCAGGCAGCCCTATTCTGGGTGAAATAGAGGGGGTCAAAGACAGATTTTCTAATAAATCAAAAGGCGGTTAGACCAGATGGACTGTCGACATCCTTTTTTAAGGGTGGTGGCGAAGTGTTAAAAATGAATTTGAAAAACTCCTGGGATAAACCTAGGTAGGAGGATAGGTTCCTAAAAATTGGTAGCAATCGGTGATTGTGCTGATTTACAAGAAAGCTCATAGATTCCCATACGAAAACCACAGGCGAATTAGTCAAGTAAGCATTGCATCCAAAATGCTCGTGATTATTGCATTCCATTATAAACCTAGTACTCACGAGACGTGCATGAGTGAGAATCAACCCGGTTTTTGTCTCGATCGGGGGGTCTGTATCGACTAAATTTTTAATCTGCGACACATTGTAGAACATAGGCACATACTCCGTAGACTCACCATTTCTGACTTGATTTGAAAGCGGCATTCGACTCAGACGGCCGTGCAGGTCCTTGACACTGCTTCTCACTGAAGGGTGTGCCACGGAAATTCATTTCACTCATCCAATCTTAGTATGTGAACAACCGAGGCTGAATTCGCGCTTATGGCGATGTTTCACCCGAATCCACCGAGAAAAGTGGTGTTCCTCAGGGTTGCCCCATTTCATTTTTTTTCATTCTCAAAACTACCGTTGAGATGACAATGAAAATCGCTTTATCCTCGTGTGAGAACAGTAGCAATGACACTGGCTCAGAGAAGAACGTCAGATTTCGAATATGCGGACGACATTGTGCTACTCAGTGAAAATTAAAGTAAGCTGCGAATTTTTTCGATCATCTAAATGATAGAATAGGTATGTTTCATATCTGTTTTGCACCTTCAAAGTATACAATGCTATTCTAGGACGGGATTAGTGCAAAGTCTAACCTTGTTCTTGCAGTGAAAAAATTAATGAGGCGTACAGATTTAGTTACTTGGGCAGCTGTATCTCACTTGGTGGTCGAATATCATAAGAAGTGTCTTCGAAGTACACAGAAGGCTAAGTTAAAGCATCATCGGCGTCCGCGTGAGATCCCATTAAAAATCAAAAGTCCACTATGCATGCCAGCAGTGACGTCCCAATTATCCTTGGCACTTGAAAGCATATATGCGAAGACTACCGCAGTTTGAACATCGTCGCCTTCCACGTGTACGTGGAACATGCATATCATCCTTATGGATCAGCATAAAACAGCAATACAAGCCTCAGTGACCGCTGCCTATCCTCGAAATTTACCTGTTTCTATAAAAAAATGAATACCCAAGGGAAATAGGAAGTGAACCTACACAGGTGGGAAAATATAAGAATGCTGCTGTAGCCAACATACGGAACACAGTCTAACTGTACAAACGCGCATTTTTCAATCATTCTGATTCGATAGACAATGACAACACGATAGCCATTGTTCACGGTTCATTGCCATATCCTTCAGT
>LUCM01011178.1:0-18292 GCA_008360955.1 Fasciolopsis buskii | reverse complement strand
TTTCCAGCCAGCTAGAGAGTCTTTAGGACCCTAACCACGAAGACGTGAGCCACCTACTTTACCTAAGTTCGCTATGTATTTTCTCATTCCAAATTGCCACATCGTTTGTTGATCTCCACATGGCTTCTTCCACTCCGTGGGAGGGACACGAAATAGGACAGTACGGTAGACGAGTGTTTGCCATACGCAACACGTGCCCAACCAGCGTAGTCTACTAAGTTTCATGCGCCGAGGTAAGGTATTCTCAGAATTGGCACCTAGTACTAGAGTCCTGATCTCCACATTACTGATCCCGTCACTTCATATAGTACGTAGACATCGATGGTCGAAAACCTCCAACCGACCAATACCTTCCACACGCATACTCCATGTTCTGCTTAGCGGCTGGACTCCCTAGCAGTACCCGTCCATCAGTCCCCATGAATTGCACGCTTACAAATAATTCCATACTGCATCGGTCGTCGCGCAGGATAATCAGGACCGCGCCGCCCATTGCGTCGACAGTGATAAGTATGCTACTGCTCAGATTTTTCACTCTTTTATTCAACCTGTCTCTTCTGTCTCAAACCCAATCTGTTTGCCCCTCCCGCCTACTCATAGTATCACCATTGATAACACGCCCGATACTCGCAACGGTTTATAGTCAAACAGTGCAGTAGGCTGTTTTCAGTCTGCTAGTTCACATTTTCTCAAGCCACGTCGGCCCCAGAACCTCGGTTCCTTCAATGTGCGCACTTTAATGCAAACTGGCCAACATCCGTGTTTACTTGACAGTGAATTCACCTTCCATTGATGTCTGCCTCGTCAGTGAAACACGAATTTAGGATTCGAGCAAAATAATTCAACTAACTGCGCCAAATGTTTCGTCTAGATATTTCATGCACACGTCAGAAGACGAAGCGGCTCAAGCTGTGGGTCAACGCGGTATAGGAAGTCCTAACTGACAAAGCTGAAGTGGCCCTTTCAGACTGGATCCAGGTTAACAGTCGCTTTCGCGCCGTGAGACTCAGTCAACATCCGAATGGACAGTTGTATTAAGCGCCGTTTATTTGTCATCTCAGCATAGGCCCCAACCGACTGTAGTGCTGATATGGAAAAAAATGACGAGCTGGTCACTCATGTTCGGCAGAGCAAACGCTCTGACATTGTAGAGGTGGCAGGTGGTTTCAATGCACCAGTTCGAAAACTGTGTAGGACGCCTGTTAAGGTGGGTGCTGTGCCTTGCGTGATCAGCGAACAGATAATGGGGAAAGACTTCTCAAGTTCTGTGTAGACAATCACTTATTCTTATTTAGTACGCATTTCCGACACATTTCGCGCCGCACAGCGACATGGCGCTCTAACTCGACAGGTAGTCTGAGTCAGATTGACCATTTCGCAGCAAGCTACCTTTGGTGCGGTTTTGTTCAGAACTGTAGATCGTACTGGACCACGTATATCGAATCGGACCATGCGTTAGTTTTAGTGAGATTTTTGCTGCAGCTCAACGGCCATCGACGCAGGCTACAAGCCCGATTGGCCGTCGGACGACTGTCTGATTCGGCTGTTCGCACCAGCAATGTACATAAACTATCCGACGAACTAAGTACTTCGACCAGTAACATTGTAGACGAACGCCGGGGCGAAATCAAGCAAGCGACGCATCTGACAGCAGATTTCGCTTGTGGTTCTTGATCTGGCGTCCATCAAAGACACTGAATCTCTCAAGGGTTCCTCGATCCAATGGAGCGAAAACCCCAGCTCCATGACCGCAAGGAGGTGAATAAGATGCGTCGGAATGTGCAGCGTTAACTTACGATAGGTCCTAAGAATGACTGTGAAAACTAGTGGGTTAAGGTATTCGAAGAGAGAGTAGCGGCCGCTCTAGGTCACAGTCAAAGACTTTTTAAGCTTATGCGTGACACCGACGGGCGGCGAATTTCGATTAGTGAAGTCGTGTGCGATAGAAATAGATGGCTCATTTATGGTAGACAACAAAGGCTGGACCGTTGGGCTGAGCACTTCAAGGATCAGTTTAGCTGGCCATATGCGAACGTATTTGGGCCGTCGTGTGCAGCCGCGAATTCTTGGGACGTTCTTCTTGAATCTCCAACGGAAGTGGAAGTAGAGTCGAATATTCGCCTTCTGAAGAGGGAAAAAGCAGCCGGCAACAACCAACTTCTTTCAAACTGGGTGGAAAAGCCCTGCCAAAATCACTTACCACCGATGTCTACGTACTATGGCTAGGATTAAATGGCGTGACCAGGTGAGTAATGTGGAGATCAGGACTCTAGTACTAGGTGCCAATTCTGAGAATACCTTACCTCGGCGTATGAAACTTAGTAGACTACGCTGGTTGGGCACGTGTTGCGTATGACGAACACTCGTCTACCATATCGTGCCCTATTTTGTGTTCCTTCTAAGGAATGGAAGAAGCGATGTGGAGGTCAACAGATGACGTGACAACGTGGGATGAGAAAATGCACAGCGAACTTAGGTAAAGTAGGTGTCTCACGTCTTCGTGGTTGGGGTGCGAAAGATTTGTCGACTTGCTGGCTGAAAACACTGAAGGATATGGCAATGAACCGTGAACAATGGCTATCGTGTTGTCATTGTCTATCGAATCAGAATGATTGAAAAATGCGCGTTTGTACAGTTAGACTGTGTTCCGTATGTTGGCTACAGCAGCATTCTTATATTTTCCCACCTGTGTAGGTTCACTTCCTATTTCCCTTGGGTATTCATTTTTTTTATAGAAACAGGTAAATTTCGAGGATAGGCAGCGGTCACTGAGGCTTGTCTTGCTGTTCAACGCTGAACGATGATGACGGTGAGACGACAACCAAACTGTTTTTCGGAGTTACAACTGCTTGCTTTAAACAAATCTCCAAGTTGCCGAATCAGCTTATTTTCAGTGCTTCGCACCCACGCTACTACCCCACAATATTTTAAGAAGAATCTCAAGAGAGATTAAACTAGTCCGATGAAATATGGGCGGATACGAGATTTATGGTGTTGCATGCACAACCGGAAAACAGACGAACATGTTGGGTTAATTGTTTCGTAGCCTGACGTTTGCATTTGGACAGGGATGTCCAAAGGAACTGAAACGCAGCTACCCTCATTTTCCTCTGACTAAGATAGACCTTTTTAATATCCCCCTTCATAAATTGTGATGGAATTGCATGAGTACAAATCACTGAAGACGAGCTTCTTCGCCAACTTGTGCTTTCTCAATATGCTCCTTGGAAATTTTCAAGCAAACCTTTACGTTTCACCGCAAAAACAGGCTACTAATCTGGATTCAGTCAAACAGCCCAGCCTAAAACCACAATTTGAGCCACACCAACGCCAACAAGATCAGCAGCCGCGCATTCGGAGTACTCAGAAAGTCGAAGATGACAATTCACCGAGGGACTCGATGGAGACGTCAATCGAATCGCGAAGCTATAGTGCGGAATGTGAGCACCTTCAATACAATTAACACCAATAGATAGGATTTCAAGTACATAGATATATACATGTTGCATAATTCTCCCCACAAATCATGTGCTACCGCAACCATAGCGAGGGACAAAAGCAACGAGAGAGAAAGAAGATTGAGAAGCAAATAAAGTGCATGTTTGCCACACAAGGCAGCTTTTATATCCACCACCCCATATCACCGGTTATCCACCGGGATCGACGGTTTCCCTCTGTGCTACCCGGTTGCCCAAAATGAATTACAAGAGTGGTTTAGGAAATCTTTCTTTAAATCTTTGACGAAACAATCTGAACCACAATACAGTAGGATAATCTGAAGGCTACACAACCCTCTGAGAAACAGTGACTGATTGTTCAGTTCATAAGCACTTCGGACCAGGCTAAATACCTGAGTGGCCAGTGCACTCATTCGACACAGACGTCGATGAGCTTACAGCCGTACGTATCGCGCCTCGTCCGGAGTTGGTCTGAACCCGAATACTAACCATCTCACTTAGATCGCATTAGAAAATACGGCAGGAAACAAGCCAATGCACTTTTGTTGGTGCTGGAGTAGGATGATTGAAAAATAAGTTGTGGCAGATTAGAAATTGAAACGACGTGCGCACACAGATCCAAAGAGGCATGTTAACAATTATTTTACCCTGTCTCCTGGTGAAGCCCCACAGGAACAACTACCATTCCGACGAAATGCCGTATTCCACCTAAAGGTCTTAAACAACTAGATTCGGGGGCGAAGTCCGTAAAACAGCATGGACCTGGGGTTAAACCCAGTGACCTTCTGAAAGTAATGAACGCTTAATCTACTCAATGACGCCGGCCCGTATAGGAATTTTTCTGTGAGGAACATGCGGATCCATTCTACTAGGTCGCTTCAGAGGCAAGAACCGCTTAATGAGGTCCCCCGTTTGTCGTGAAATGATTCTTGAGGCAATCAGCCAACTACCATAAATTTTGTGTCTTCAACATGCGGTCATGCATGTTTCTGCTTCTGTGTTTCACAATGGGCTATTTCGCGCAGCAAGATGACTACTTTAATAGAGTATCCCACACGACACGTAACAAGGGCCTTATACAGAAGAAAGAATACTTCATTAGATGCTAACTCTAATACACCTAGACCGAGCAAAATTGACACCGATTTTATTTGTAGACTTTCCAGAGTGATGCACTCATACTTCCAGAGTCAGGAGCCCAACACTTCTCGGCATAGGAAATGCAACAAATTTTGGTAAACGGTCACTGACCAAAAACAACCTCAGATGATATCGTGAATCCCCACTTTAGCAGCAGCGACTAAACGTGCAACCCGTCAGTCGGAGAGACATTTACTGTCCCGAATGTACCCCCATGAAGGCAGATCAGTTCAGTCTTCCAAGGACAAACTGCGGTTCACGCCTTTCGGATATCCAGGACTCATCCGATGGTATACACTCTGGTTGAGCATCCAACTCTTCCGGATCCATTTCAGTGAGCCTCTCTAACAGAAACAAAACAGTTTAATTAAGTCAGCATGGGATAGAAGTGATCCCAAGGGCCATGCGAGCGTCCAGATTTCTTCCAATGATATGAACAGAAATTAAAATCCATTCACCTTTGTCAATTCAATCTTCTTCCACCTGTTCTTGGAATTTGTGTGACTTTGGTCTCGATGCTAAGATGTGGCAGAGAAAGACAAAATCACCTGACACTCACGGCTAGAGGACGGTTAATCCGTTTTCAAACGAGTTCGCAGTGTAATAAGCAACTCGCACGTCCTTACAACATATGCACGCCACCCCATTGCATTACACCTAAGATCTAATTCTACTTTAAAATTCTTGGTAGTATGTTTCTGAACGGTACTTCTAGCCAGCATATTCCATCCGGTTTCCACTCTGACACTGAGAAACTGTGCTCGAACAGTCTGTCGAAACTGGTGCTTTATCGGTTTCTCCCGTTTTCTCCGGTTATTGACTGAAGATCCTCGCGGAAAATGCTCTGGGTGAAACTTGCACTTGGACTTTTAACTATCTTGAACGTTTCAATCAGGCGCTACGAGCCCTCAAAACTTCCAACGAGAAGAAGCCCTAGTTAGCCATACATTGTTCACATGTCTTCTGTCAGTGACGCATGGTCAAACACATGGGTAGTCTTTGCACATGTTTCAAATAGTCCTGATCTATTAGGAATAATGGGGAATCTGTATACCAAATGAGCCCTAACAAGAGTCCTAACGAGAGGAAAGAAAGTTTAAAGCACACACATTAGTAATTTGCCACCTTCGCCTAGAACGGAGAATTCTGTTGTAGGGAATGATGATATACCGAGTCAAACTACCTGTTGCGGTCAAAATAACGTACTCCTACTGGCATTCTTCAATCCAATCCGTGGGTTACTTCTTCCAAGAAGCACGGTAACCTCGTAGTACGGTATCTGTTGCATAAATCCATGTTCATGAGGGCCCCTGCATGGAATGCAGCGGAACATGGCTTTGTTCCTCCGGACCGCTTGTTTGACAAAACGCTCACCGCCCAGTTCGGTTGCCATTTGGACGTCGCTCACGCACGTACTTTTCAAATATAATCGATCTCTTGCGGCTTCCAACCATCTTAACCCTGCATCGGTCGAGTGCTTGAGTCGTCAGTATGGCAGTCGCACACAAGTGGCAATCAAACGTCACATCATATCTACGTTTAGAAATTCGACCCAACAGATCGTTGGGACAAACGTAATTCATTGAATCCGTGAGTCACTAATCTTTATGCTGAAGCCCTGTTTGTCGTATTTCTCCCACGGACATATTTCGCCGTCGTTTCTTTGTTGCAGAGCGCATTTTCTTCTGGGAGCTTAATTGGTGGATTTTTCTATCCGTAGCTTCCCGAACGCTCTGTTGACATCATATCCTTCAAATTTGGTGCCATGTCCTCGGAACGAAGAGTGCAGCCAGAGCCAAAAGCAGGGCCCCGAAACTATTCACATACCCTCGTCCGCGCCTTCCGAACCTCGACTTTGTTTTCTTTTGACTGACCTGGAGTTCGGGAATTATAGAACAACCAGCGGCCTCAGTTGTTTTGGATGGGGTTGCCGGTCCCCTTCCCTGAGATGAAACCCTTCAGGTTATGGTATCTTCGCGCAGTTATGAAGCGTTGAAGAAGACTCTTGTAACTCAGATTGCCCTGCTGAAGATCGGCTCATCCGGCCGTTTATTTTCGCATCCAATTGGAGAACAGGAAACCCTCTTACCACCCGCGGGAAGTTTGACATCTCAAGGGAACTGTTCGGAGACGACCCAACGTTTAGATAGCTGTGGCTTTTGGGCGCCGCCGCATCTACCACTTTTGCTTACTACCACCCGTAGGTATTAACGAGAAGGGACCGCGGAAGTAGCTGATGACATTCTGTAGCGCTGCATTGATGGAGTCTCCGAATTGGACATAGTCTTTTCCTTTAGAGACACATTCTCACCTGCAAGGGGCGGATCAACAGCTACATTGGCGAAAATCGATATGCCACTGCAACAGCTAGAAGTGGATAGAGGAAGGTAACGAGTTCGGTAAAGCCCATATCAAGCAGGCGCATTAGCTATGTAACGAAGCTACCGTTCTCGCTAGCAGCGGAAGGTCACCTCAAGTACCATAATCGCGCTGGAGAGCTACAAAAATATGCCCCAGGGTGCACACCGACAAGGAAAATGGCTGAAACTAGGCTTCTGGTTCGTGGTTGCGGCACAAGACATCGGGCTGCCTACAAAGTTTTGCATTCCGAACCCCAAGTAACCTTCGACAACAGCTGAATACATGTGCCGAGTTTAGCATAATACCCGGCGAGTAGTTGTAAGGGCTAACAACCAGATCCCCTTACAGGAGACCGACGTAAGAGGCACGGCGGCGACTGCGCCATTCGAGCCGCTAGAGTCAGTAAGGATGCCATTTGGCCTCGGAAATGTGGATCGAGTATTCCAAAGCATCATGCGAAAAGTTAAAAGAGGTTTATAGAATAAGTACATGTACCCGGACGGTACCATAGTTGCAAGTCACACAGAGGAAGAACACGCGGCTCAACTACGCCCGTTTTTCGATTGTCTCAACCGAAACAGTGCAGCTCTTTGAAAGCCTTGTCGCACATTCTTTGGCTATACTGCATAGCCGTCAGTTATGGCTCCAATGCCGGATAAAGTAAATACTACTCAGGATTTTTCATTACCTTGACCTTATCAACAGATATGACAGATTCCGGCCTGGTTAACCTATATCGGCACGGAAGTCACAAGCCCACTCATAGATCTGTTACGAGGATCTAAAATTATGTTTGCGCTTCCCGAGGCCGCTTTGTAAGCGCCTCGGCAGAACGCTTTAGCAATGCGTTGCAGCCATTGATATTCGGTCATGTTTTGCACCGAAGGTACGCATATTTGGTGTACTTAAGCACTAGATGACACATTCTCCTGCTCGAAATCGTCCCAGAAACGCTGTGTGGTCTAGTGAAACTAATTTCTTTCTTATGATTTGCGACCTTAATAACTGTGCTTTTCGCATGGCCTTGTTGCATCTGATTCGGAACTGTTTACGCGCCCCCAAAATCCGACCAGGATTTTCAGCACGCACCGTCAAGTGCGGATTGTCCCTACCGGTTCCCCTACAGTTTCCTTGCTCCTAATCTTGGTGCCGTTACTCAAAGGTGTTAGGGAATGCCTGCCGTTGAACTATGAGAAAAAGTTTTCTGAAATATTCGTGCAAACCCTTCAATGGTACGTACGATCGCCGTCCTCACTAAGCCGTCGTCTAAATATTTCGGGTTTTCGATGACTTCGATCAGCCACTTACCTTGCAGTAAAACTTTCGAGGCAAAAAGCCCTACATTGCCTTATCTGAAGCTGCGTTTTCGATCCATCTATTTTTGTCTTTACTGTGCAAGTGGAAGATACTCCCTGGTCCATCGCTTCCAAAACATGGAAGTTATATAAGTGACTTGTATCCATTGGGGAAAAAGTCTCTTTCGAAATGTGGTGACCGGGATTTCACGAAAATCGTCTCTCTTGATGAGCAAATCGTTGGATGTGGCTACCGGAGAATCACGGCAATCAGAGATGACAGGTACTGATGGTCGTTCATTCACTAGCCGTCCACATTCCACGAGGACGGTAAACAACACTGCGTTAGGCACTGACTTTCCCCAGAGATGGGAAACAGTACACATCTTAACAAACGCACCATGATCTCCCATATTCCTCCTCTGTGACTGGAGTGAGGAGGGTTGAAGTTCCACTGCACTCCCTTCCGCATACGCTTATCGGAAATCCTGCCGAAAGAACACTTCTCCAGAAGGCTTTCCAGTTCGCGTTGAGCTCCGAAGAAGTTCATTCAGCTGTCACCGAGGACTTCTGATGGTGTTTCGCTTCTCTACATGAATCTCAATAGTGTCACACTAAAGAATTCGGTGCAAATGGAACGATATACGTCCGGATGCATTGCACACACCTGAAGACAACTGAAGAGACATCTGTGTCGCTTTTCGTTCTTACGACTATACTTCACTAGGAGTAGACCAAAGTAATCAAATACAATGAACTGAAAGAGGAACCAACCTTGAGGGGTCTTGATTGCTGGCAGCGGGCTATTATTTGCTTACCCACGGTCGCTAATTATTTCCGGAATCTCCAACAGTTTCCAGTCAGGCTCTTGAATTCAGCTTCTCCGTGTACAATCCAAAATCTGCGGATTCATGCCAACAACTGAGATATTACTATGCTTCCTTCCAGGATGTGAAACCACTGGATTAAGGCAATCGCGACTGGGTGGGATCAGGGAAGGATAACGGGATGCTTGATACTTTCACTCTGATTGAAATGGTTCACTCGGCCACCAACACAAATGGAGTCAGTAATTAGAAAGTGGTTGAGCTTGTCCACTGTCGACGATATAGAGTGGCTATTAAAAGTTTGATTTCCGTTGGCTTTTTTCGAGTGCTTTCGGCCCCTTTTCTTATACCTGCCCGTTTAAAACGCGAATGACGTTTTCTTTTGCTTTTGATATGCCGATTAACTTCAAGGATTCTAAGGTTAGATTCTGGCCTGGGCATTTACCTGCCCCGTCTGAAGGTAAGTTTTGAAGCGAATAATCCAGGCTAAGGACCTCGGCATTTGAAGCCACTCTGAGTGCCTGGCAAGAACCTATTCCATTGGTTTACCCTCTAACATCATGCAATTTTCCCCGGCATCTGCTTCGTTTCGATGTTTGGCTGTAGTCCTATTCTCGGAAGCTTTGGTCTGTTCGCGTCACCCTTGATTAAGAATTCCGATCCACCGAAGCAATTTTCGAAATCTTTGTGCGAATTGTTACCTATTGACACCAATTCTGCAGGGTTCACTTTCTACCTTACATGGCGCCACTGACAAGGCCTGGACTGTGCGGATTTCTGCTAACCGATTGGCCACGTATGTGCTGAATCTCGTTCTTGTGTTGCGGATGTAGTACAGGACAAAGGGGATTCGTTCCTGAAGTACATTCCGTCGAACAAAGTTTGCGCCTCCTTGTTAGGTGAGAAGTAAGTTCTTACTGCCAGTCTTGCGGCGGCCAACTCCAGTAGAGAGATGATTATCGTTTTCAGAGATGCCACTCCTGATTTGGGGAAAAAACTGAAAGGGATTCTAAATCAAGCGACGGCTCCATAACCGACCTCGCAGGCGTCACAGAACATATGCAGCTGAGTTTATTTCTCTGCGGTGAAAAAGTAACGCTTTCAGCGAGGGGCCTTTAAGGTATCGAGAGATTTTAAGGTTCGTAGCCTGTCGTCCCAAAGTCTTTGTTGTGATTCTCTTAATGGCTTGTCCCAATCTCGCCGTTAGCAAAATAACTACCAGGTAGAATGAAGGGCAAAACAACCCTAGTGTGTTGAATATTGATGAGAACACTGACAACAACCTCCTACGCCTTCGTAGTCTTGCTTGGAAATTGAAGGAAAACTGGAACTTATCCTCGGTGGCGTTTATTTCAAAACCAAGGTTCATTCTGGTACTGGGTTGGAACTGTCGATTTCTAAAGCACATCGAGCCAGTTAAGAATTTGGGAGAACTTCAAGTACTTTCTTATGATTGCATACCCACTTACGCAATCGGAAAGCGGCATTTGCTACTAAAATACTTATTCGACCGGCGAAAATCTTAGCATCATGAACAGTCGGTACAGACATCAGTCTTTCCTCAACATAAGACTTTTCGCACCACTCTGGTGACATATTGTTCATACCGACATCCCCAATCAATAGCGGATCGGCGTAAAAAAAATGCTAGCACAAAATGGAGATGGGGTCGCGCCAAAAGGATGCCATGTCGTTTCATGTTCAACCAGATTGTCACCCAATTGGTAACTTTCTCACCACATGAATCCCGAAGCTCCGCTTTTTCCCCTGCCATTTTCATTTGCACAAACATTCCTTTTTTCGAAATCGGAGAAGCACCCCTACCAGGCTTGTCCTCTCCTCCGTTCCTTGCAGCAAGTAATCATTCAGAGGGTGGCTTTGAAAACTTGTGACACAGTCAAAAACGATGCGCAACTTAGTTGGACTTTCAGGGCTCGTGTTGAAGTGATACTGTATGTACCATCTTGGCTCGTATTTTTCCTTAGGTTTTCCTTAGGTACTATCTCTGCGTGAGCCCTACCAAGATATCCTCTTATTATGTTCGAATACCTCACACAGAATTTCTGGTTCTCTAGTAATTTTTGGACCATAAAGTCGTTCCCTTGCGTTCGCGCAATCATCCAACAGTCTGATTTAGACATCTTGCCACGGTAAGCCAATTTTCCAATGACCGCTTTTCAACGGCATGGTTTTTGTGGCCATTTTCTTGGCCAATTGGTCCTCAGTTGGAGGTTCGGTCCTTAAGCAGTCATCATCGTTGAACCCACTGTTTCGGAGTAAACCGAACTGATTTTTCAATGGATCTCCATAGGATCCAATGTGATTAATGTTCCCGGTCCCTTACGCAACTTGATGGACTGCTCCAAGTATGATCCAGCCCAATAGCGTCCGAATGTCATACGGCTGTATCGGGCGGCTTTCTAATCAGAAAGCCCTTTCGACAAACAAACATTCCATCCCTGAGAACGAAGTTAGCGCCACTCAGGCAGTTCCGGAATCCCTTGTAGCCGTACCGCTAACGGTTGAAATGTATAGCGAACAGGGGTGGCCCTGAGGCTTACTAAATCTGAAAGGTCCCTCTGAACCACGGTCACATCCGAACCTGTATCCGGTAAGCTGTAGGGTTCAGCGAAACCTTTTGGTCCTTCAGTTCTCACTGGTAGAATGTCCAGACTAATATGATATTCGGATCATAGGGTGGCAACACAATGGTTGGATGACTGATTGACTGGATTTCCGACGGGTGTGCAGTGATTGCCATGACGTTTCTCTCTATCCGTGTCGAGCATATTCCGGCCGGTAAATCATCTACTCACATCATAAGGTAATCGATGTTGCTTCCTTCGACAACCACGACTTGAACGACGTTCGGACACACGGCACTGCTGGACACGTTTCCGCAGCGTAAGCACGAAAAGCATACCTTAAAACTCTAAAGAAAATTCCATCTAACCCATGTAGCAGTGGACCAAAGAAAAACGCGAATTTTAACATATTTATCAATTTCATTCAAAAACCAAGTACGTAAGGCAGTTACTGCACCCCTTTTCATTATTCTATACCATCGATACCTGCTTGAGGATTGAGTATATGAAACATTATTGGGTTACTAAAAAACGCATTGATGTTAGCTTTTCGTTCATTGAAGAAAGGAAGGTAAATCTCCTGACTCATATCATATAGGAATCAACCTAGTCTCTTCCACTTCAAACAGAGATCCGATACCAACGCATACTACGTATTTAAATGCAGTTCCACGTCGGACACGTCTAATCGTTAATCTGCCTGCAAAAACGATACATATCGCCCAACAGTATGACTTCATATGGATAAACCTTAACGATCTCTATATGTTTAGGGCTGCTCACTCATAGCTACATACATTTTGAATGGCATTATGCGCCCCAGTAACTTCCTTCGCTGAGCTGCTCGTAAGATCGATCGCTTCTTAATCTGCAGCTGGCAGCTAGGCCAGACCGCCTTCCGTCCTTTTTCTCCCTTCCAAGCCTTATAGTTGTTTGGATGGAAACAGTTACCCATGCTCCGGTGATTATCCGATCCTGCAAAGACGATGCCTCCCTTATCTTACTCATACCAAATTTGAATTCCCTCCTCCGCACCACGAGTACACCGGCGTTACCACAATAGTGCGGGGCGCGGTCATATCCACCGCTTTGGCCAGCGCACATCGGGCGGGCAGCTCGGCTGCAGCGGTGCGCGGGTGCAACAAGGTTGGCGGATTACCCCTTCTGCATACACCCTCAAACGATGTTTTCTAGGTTGGGTGGCCAGCAGTCGGTAAGCCCCACCCACTAGCACTATTGTGGTAAACAGCACTGTAGCTTCTAGGTTCATGTGCACCATTTTTACGGGCTTCCACATGCTCCATCTCAAAATTCTTCTGCCAAAATCATACTAAACGGACTCACAAATGGACAGCATTTTTATTGGCATCTGATATAAACTGACGTTCACAATGCATTTGACATCCGAAAACAGCCGAGGACCGTTACTTTTCATTAACCTCTATTCTGGTGGCGGAATTTAGCAATAGACCAAAGCTCCCGGTAGCTGTTTTCCACACGAGTCCATGAGACATTGCCTCCTTTGATTCCGATTCTCCTTCATCTTTTCCAACCCCATCATCATATCTGGACCAAGCTGAAATTTATGAACTCAAAATTGCTCGAAACAAACCCTATGTATTAACCTTACGATCGCACAATTCCCATCCATTATCGGCGCTTCCCTTGCTTGACGGAATGTGCTTTCAGATGCTTGCTTTTTATACTTCTTCATATGATATCCAGTCTGGTTTGGACTCACCTACATTCCGTTATCACACCCACATTGATCCTCATCTCCACCATATAACTCTCTTGATTTGCGAGGATCCCGGCCGACAGGCGGCGACAGCCATTGCTTTCCAGCCATATTTTGCAACCGCGATGCGCACTTTTAATGCAGTGCAGAATTGATGATCAGTCACAGGAAACTTTTGCGTATCATTATCTAGTTTTGATTTAAAACCCGAAAATTTGTACCTAACAAATCACATTGCCTGTTATGATCTTGTGAGCGAAACCACATTGCATTCTATGTTTGATTTCTGTTTCCCGTGTTTGCACTGTGCCTTCTTTGCAAAATTTTGATCTTGCCATTCGCATGACTCGTATGTCGAGAAATATACACAAATTAACAAACCTTCCAAATTAATCATGGTTGCTCTCACCCCTTTTCCCTTCGGTTTATATTATTCGCATTTCCTGTGCATCATCTCTGCAAAGATTTGATCTTGCCTTGCGCATTCCTATCGCAAATCAAGAAATATGCATTTTTATCTGTTCGCTGATCTCACAAGGTACAACACCCACCTAAACTGGCGTCAGACACACAGTTTTCGAACTTTTGCATTGAAACCACCTGCCACCTCTATAATAATAATAATAATATTCGTACATTTCTCGGAAACTTCAGGAGGCATTCTTGGTTGCATGATCAAATGGTACAGGTATATTGGAAGTCACATTGAACAAGTAAATAAATATTTGGGTGGAAATGAGAAGAAATAGCAAAACTGGCAAATCAGGAGGAACACGGTGTTTATACGCACCAACGATGCGCATCGCAGGTGCAGAGTTCAACTGAGCAATGGCAGCGTCCGTGGTGTCTGCAGTACTTGGAATTAACGGGTCTATAAAATGGACATGAAGGTTAAAATGTCAGGAAGAAAGTCTCGAAAGACCTTGAGTGCAAGGTATAAACTTGTCAAAACGAATCAAAACAGCTGGCGGGAAGAGTACTGATAGCCTATAGGTACCCTTTACTATAATGGACATGAAATAAGTACGTCGGCCGTGTTACCATAGATCCTAGAGTCAAGAAAGTAGTCAAACGTCATTTGAAAATGCAGAAAGACGAAGGACACTGGCTAACCATTCTTCAAAGTCATGAAAAATGGAAATGTCGTTGGCATTAGGAGNTGAGGATTGATATGATATGATTTGAATGATTTCAGAGCCTATGCTCCTCCGAAAATGAGTGACTAGCTCGTCATTTTTTCCCCGCACCTCATTATATCATCGACCGACCTAGCCCACAACTCATGGATCTGATTGTGTAACGCTCGGGCGACCTGTTCCATCAATTGTGGTGAATTCAAATCCCGCAGGCAATTCTTTTTTGTGAAATGAACTTTGCCGTTGAACACTTTCAACAACAGCTTCGTCAACACATCAGAATCTCTGGGAAAGGAGTTCAGTCCCTCCAATAAACCATTTATAAACAATGTAGCAACAACATATTCTTGTGCATACAGATACCTCAGGATGTCTCTGGCTTTTCATAAGCGATTTCTGGAGGCAGCAAAACGCACTCGACTTTGGAATCCCTGCTTGCCGCTTGCAATAGAATGGCAGAAACAGTGGCATTTGTCCTTCGCCTTTAAACCTGTTTTCTTTGTAATATTCAGATTGCCTAAAGAATCTCTAGTTAGAAGTACTTCCGTTGAAAAATTCCAGTTCCACCTTGGAAAGAATACTTGATAGTTAGCTGCGACTTCTGCGGCCAAATGAACCGGAGCCTTGAACCTCGGTTTGGTTTGCATACGGAAATCGCTTAAGTACTGAGGCAGGGGTTCCTCAACTTCCGCCCGGTTTTTGCAAGCATTAAAGACCAGAGCGTTTTCGTCCCCCTCTGCAATTGCTAGCTTCGTTTCCGCCATCTCAACCTCGCTCACCGCCTCGGGGAGTTTTCGATGTGCATCCAGTTGTAGTGTTCCTTCCAGCCTCAATTCTTTGAAACAATCTAACTGCAATTCACTTTCATCCTCATGCAAAAACCGAACTATTCTTAGAATGGCCTGAGGAAACTGAACCAAGAAAAGAGGTACAACCAGCACCTACGGACAAAACGGTTTGGTTTACCTGAGAGTTGCTTTCCAAGACTGACCTACGTCGGCCGCTTAGCCGCGTAGTTTCATTGCCAGTCAGTGTTTAAGGGTGTTGAGTACTATAAGCCCGTGGGAAGAACGTTTACGCGGCCCTTATCGACCAAAATGACCCTAATAAAAACAAAGGCGGATAAAAAGTACAGATGTAATATCTTCAACAGAAGATTTACGTACAAAATTCAAACCTAAAAGTGCTTCTTTTTGACTCCGCAACCACGCTTTCTGGCGACAAACCACGTAAACAACAAAGAGCTTCCAACATAGTCAACCAACGGTAAACCCGCACACGTGGTAGTGGCAAGATTCCAGGTTGTCAACGGTACAGTCAAACGGATGCAACAAAAATACTAGCTTTGTCCAACAGGAGGCACTTAGCAATGACTGAACGGCACAGAAAAAGGGGAAACGTAAATGGTTGATTAAAATTTCCCCTCGGAACTCGTTACAGGGGTCCAATCCAACTAAACAAGTTATCACAAAAATAGCTCTGCTCACACTTCTCGACCCTTCAGTACACATAAACGTGATGCCCGACACATCACACACTGCATCTGGAGCCATACTTACACAGCATACAGACGGTTCTTGAAAGCCTTTAGCATTATTTTCCAAGCGATTGCAGCAGGCCAAGTCTGGATACATCACGTTCGGCAGAGAATTTCTCACCACCTGTTTTGCTCTCCGGCAATTTATATATATTTATTGGCATGTTTCTGAAATATTTCGAAAGGCATGCTTGGTTGCACGATTAAAGTTACAGGGGTATTGCAATTCATATCGAACGAGCAATTAAACATTAGGGCAAGCATTCCAGACTCCCCAGATTATAAACCGCTAGTACATGTGCTGCATTTAGCCACCAACCGGTACTTTCCAGGCGAAATTCACCCCTTAGACTTTTTCAGACTTCACTGTGGACATAAGGCGCATCCTTGTCGTTGGTGACCACGTCGCTGTTGCGCCTTTCCGTGTATACTAGATTCCTTTGTCTCCGACACCCAGCTTTGACTTCGATGCGCTGTTACAGGCCCATAAGATTGACCTCGACATCAACCAGCTGCGACGAGACAGCCGGTTAGACTTATTAGATATACCTATCAAAACGTCACAGAACTCAGTTCTTTGCTTCGCGGCGCAAGGTTGTCCAAATCGGGTGGTGCCAGCAACTCAACGTTTCCCCACATTAAATGGTCACCTGACATCGCCCTTACGAATGTGGCCGCTTCACGAAAGCCAAAGACCGGGAGTTCTCTGTGGTTAAGGTTTAGCGCGACGTGATTCAGTGGTCTTGCGCCTCCCCTCAGTGCAAGAGAGTAAAAGTCCATCGGAACATCAAAGCTTTACTATCTAAATTCCCCGAACCCCAGACACCTGGCCGCCACATGCATATTTATCTCCCTGAGCCGGTTCCGTCATCTCATAGCCACATCTACATGCTTGTCTGTGTAGACCACCTCACTCGTTGGCTGCATGCCATAATAATTCTCTGCCCTACATCAGGCTAGGCCGGCGAGGATAGTAAATTTGAATTCAGTAGTGACCGCTGACAGTGGATCCCAGTTGGAAGGGGTATCTTCCAATTTTATTCACGCCCTGGACACTAGGAAATTAGAATAACTGTCTACATTCCACGAGCTAACAGTATGGTGAAAACATTCAACGGCAGAATGAGGCCGCCCTTCGTGCTCGGACCAACCCGCTTTGGAGCGAGATTTTGCCGTTAGCTATTTCAAGCATTGAAATCTTTTTTAATAAGGAAACTCTCATCGCGCCAAACCAGATTGTGTTCGGTTATACTCTAAGTCTCCACGGAGAGCTGCTTCCGCCTTCGAGGGTCACGCACCTTAGTTGTGATGACTATACAAAGCGCTTCGCACAGCACATACGAAAGGTCATGACAATGCACTGCGAGATGAGCGACTTTAGAGGTGCGTTCCAGAGGCACTAAACACTTCAGATCGCATTTTCGTCCACGTTGACGTTTTCCGATGAAAATTTCATCCACTGCATGCCCATTTGACAGATATCCTCCGTCGCTGTGTTTCAATATTCCGGTGCTATCAAAACGAGGCGTGGTGTGACGGCTTGCGCTCCTCCATAGTACAAAGAGCCATACAGGAAATTTCACTTTAAGTCGAAGATAAAGTCAGGCCAGGAAGGTAAATGGGTAGAGGTGTGACGAAGTCGTCCCCTGCCCCTCCAAGTCGGGCGTTAAAGTGAGTTAGCAGCTCAATATGAAAGAATAACCGATCTAAAGAGATGGGTCTCAAATCAGCCATGCTCCGCTGAATTAGGACCAGGTTATTGTGAGAATTAAGGCTTCGGTTGAGAACCATACTTGTTCTTCTGCCTAGTCACTGGACAACTTAGCAGCACCCGTACATCCGTCCCCATGAATTGCACGCTTACAAATAATTCCATACTGCATCGGTCGTCGCGCAGGATAATCAGGACCGCGCCGCCCATTGCGTCGTCAGTGATAAGTATGCTACTGCTCAGATTTTTCACTCTTTTATTCAACCTGTCTCTTCTGTCTCAAACCCAATCTGTTTGCCCCTCCCGCCTACTCATAGTATCACCACTGATAACACGCCCGATACTCGCAACGGTTTATAGTCAAACAGTGCAGTAGGCTGTTTTCAGTCTGCTAGTTCACATTTTCTCAAGCCACGTCGGCCCCAGAACCTCGGTTCCTTCAATGTGCGCACTTTAATGCAAACTGGCCAACATCCGTGTTTACTCGACAGTGAATTCACCTTC
>LUCM01011176.1:0-18591 GCA_008360955.1 Fasciolopsis buskii | reverse complement strand
GTATGAAAAGTCTTGCTAGCCGTCATCGAAACCATCTAATACCGGACCCGGACTCAGGCGGTTGTTCACCCTCCCCTATTCGGACTTCGTGGCAATACACCGATATTGGCACCTTATGATTTGAAACCTGGTTTACCAGACATGAATGTCCACTGCGGTATTTTCCGTTCAGTGGGAAGTCTCCAACACTGTTCCTCTCTACAAAAGATGGACGTTTGTGACGACCCAACAAAAAAACGTCCAAACAAACCGAACACCCATCCTGGCCAGACTCATGGAAAGGATTGACATGGAACAGCTAATTGACTTTCTCACAACCACCGACTTTAATTGCGTGAATTTACAACATGGTTTTTTCAAAGGGCGCAGACCCTCGTGTAGCCTTAATGCCACTTTTGCATTTTTTTTGATCTGGCCACTCTAAATGTAGATTAGACAAAGGCCATTAGAATTATCATCCTTGACATGACCAAGACGTCTGATCGTGTGACCCATGAACGATTGTTACCAAAAATCTAATCTTACGGATTACCAGATCCACTGCACTCTTGGCTAGCCTTTTACATCTCTGACCGCTTTCAAGTAGCCAGTATCAACAAAACCCTATCCCAACCCCAGCCAATCAATAGTGGTGTAAAACAAGGTAGTGTCCTCGGCCCCTTACTAATTCTGCTTTGCGTGAACGACATTTTTCGATCAATATGCCACGCACACCCTTCTTATTCGCCGACGACATCAGGCCAGTCTATTTTTTCGCGCCATGTTCTTTAGCTTCAAACTGTGTTCAGTATCTTGGAGGATATTAAAACTCATTGACGATTGATGCGGGGCATTGGGGCGGCTGAAGTTCTCTGCCACTAAGAGCGCTGTTCTTGCCTATAAGTTTCACGTTCCCACGGGTAGGTTTTCATGAACGTTCTCCCAATACTAACCACTCAATGTGTAAAACACCTAGGCTTGCAATACTCCCGTTCATTCAACTTCCACGGGCAAAAGCTATTTGCCAAATGGCAAACAAGCAGGAATAACTAACAAGGTCTCATTGTGTGAACATCTGCACTCAGTGTAGCTGATGCCTATAAAACATGCATAAGGTAGACTGCAACTGGATAATCTCCAAGCATCAAGCCTTGGGTACAGAGAACGATGCGAGCTGCTACAACTTGACCTCCTTTTTGGTTACGTTCGTGTCAAATCTTTAACCGTCGCCTTCCTTTTCGAGCTCTTAAGGTCGCAGGCACAGACGACTGGAAACGCCAACCGATTCGCAAGTGAGCATTCTTAACCCCTCAGGAGTCGCCGATTTTGCTCATGGTGTGGAAACCCCCTTAACCAAGTGTGTCTTTTAGGTCACAGTTCCTCACAATTGTACTGCGGATTAGGTTATCACCGGGACACAGTGTCCAAGGGTTCCTTGCGAGTCATATCAGAGCTTTCCAGTTTCTTACTCGTTCTGAAGTTTAAGAACTCAGTCTCCCATTTTCAGGCTTAAATCTTCTCTTCATCTATTTTCTCTGCATCAAATAAGATGGACGAAGGTGTTTGATCTGTTAACCTAGGGAGGGTGGGTAAATTGGTGGCGATGTCGGTAATGAGAGTGGAGGAGAAGTGAGTTGAAGGCCACGGTAACTTCCCTCAGATCATCGAGCTGCTGGCTGTTGTGTATGATATACATAGGATTAGCAGATTTATTGCGAATAATGCGTGCCCGCTAAAGTCTGGCAACATGCGGACCGAGATTCGATTTTCGAAGAGTAGTTTGTTCCTACTTACACAGTTGGTCCTCGGATGTAGCACTAATATGAAGAGGTTTGAGGTTTGCGTGTAGATATTCTGCAGTTTAAGAACCTTCTTTTCATATTTACACATCTTGCTTACTGTTATTGGCCGGATTCGAACTGCTTGAGGAGTGAGGTTGTTGACAGTCGAGTGCAGGTTTGCATATAAGATGTCGGCAGCTTCTTGGGAGTCAGTCAGACTAGTCAAGGCCCCGTGAAGCGGCAATTGAACCAGTCAAGTTTGCTAATGTTCAGGAGACGCCCGCGAACTGGGTAGTGGTTGCAGATGCTTGGGTTTTAGGGCCAATATTAAGAGAGCAGAAAACCATTTTGTGGTCACTACTCGAGAAGTTATTTGGTGGGAAGTGTCAACACTGGGGATATCGAGGTTGATTACGAGGTCAACGACATTATTTCCTCTGGTGGGATTTGCAACATGCTGCTTCCATCCTCCTATGTGGATTTCATGAACGGAGTTAACGAACTGTGAATTGGCAGTCTTTGTAGACCAGCGAATCTTAGGAGCATTAAAGTGTCCTGCTATAAGTGTCGCTTCCCCATGAATAGATGCAACGCACTCTACCGCCTTGACAAGTTGAGGTGGATCAAAGTTGTTTGATGAGGGATGTCGATAAACACATCCATAGTGCACCAGAGAGTTACGTTGGAACTAGGCATGATCCGACCTTCCAGCAGTCCTTAGGCCACTCCGCTTCACATGGTTCCCAAGCTCAATGGCCACTGGCAACCATGTGGAGTCTGCAGGGCACTGAACAGGGTCACAGTTCCCGATAGGTACCCGGTTCCCCACGTACGAGATCTCACTTCGTTGCTCTCCGATTGCAAGATTTTCATCCCAATAGACTTAGTTGGAGCACACGGTCAAATCCCCGTAGAAGAGAAAGACATACCAAGAACGGCGGTGACTACACCTTTCGGACTGTTCGAGTTCTTGTGGATGCCCTTCCGGCTCATCAGTGCGGCTCAAACCTTCCAAAGTTTTATGCACGAGGTCACACGCGGGTTAGAGAATATTTATGTCCACTGGGCCGTCTTTGTGGTAATTTGATCTTTCCTTGCGCGCACCTCTCGAATGTCGAGAAATATACACATTATTATTTTTATTGTGCACCTGGACGATATCCTAATTGCTACTCACTTGGAGAAGCAACACCCCGCTCACCTACGGGCTGTTTTCGGTCCCTTAAACAAACACGGCGCAACGAATAGCGCTTCAAAATGTGAGTTCGGAAAACCCAGCGTCACATTCCTGGAGCATATCGTTTCGTACTCAGGTATATCTCCCTTGTCAGATAAGGTCACTGCTATTCAGGGCTACCCAGGGCCCCATTCTTATCGGCCAGACGGCAACTTGTTGGCCTAGTTAACTTCTATCTGCGTTTTGTTCCTAATTTTGCAGAGGCAATTACCCCACTCACAGATCTTGTACGGGAAGTCAAGCGCAAATTCGCATTCCTCGAGGATGCGAACCAGACGTTCATGTCCATTAGGGTCGCTATCTCCAAAATAGCCGTAATCACACATCTTGACCCAAGAACACATATCTCTGATGACTGACGCCTCAAACACTGCAATCGGAGCTGTACTTCAGCAGTAAAACGACGGTTCTTGGAAGCCTTTAGCATCGTTTTTCAAGCGGCTGCAGCCTGCAGAGTCTAGATATAGCACGTTTGGCAGGGAGTCGCTCGCCGTCTATCTAGCTGTCCGACACTTCAAGCAGGCATTGGAAGGTCGCCCAATCAAGGTGTTCACAGATTACAAGCCGCTAGCATGCGTGCTGTATTTGGCCGCCGACCGGTACTCGCGAAGCGAGATCTGACTCCATCGGCATACCAGAGCTACGTTGACTACCGTTGACTACTTTCACCAAACCATAAACATGCTTTCACCACGTACACGTCAATCTCCTGGGCCCTCTGCCGCCGTCTCACGGCTATGTCTAAACACTCACCTGTGTAGGCCGCATTACTCGCTGCCCAAAGGCCATATCATTTCCCTGCCCAACGACAGAGGAGGCCACGAAAGCCTTCTTGTCTACTTGGTTAAATATATTTGGTCGCCCCCACTGTAGTGATCACCGACCGCGGCTCACATTTTGAAGGGGTGTTTCAAATATGATTAGAACGCTTGGGTGTCAGCATATTAGGACAACTACCTACTATCCGCAAGGTAACGGTGCGGTGGAAAGGTTTTACCAGCAGCTAAAAGCTGCTCTGGGAGCCGGAGTCAGACCACCTTGGAGCAAAATAATACGATTATCTCTTTTAGGCCTTCGTAGTTCTATCAAGGAAGAAATGATCACCGCAAAAACGAGCTTGTGTTTGTTTACATGCTCCAACTTCCCTGGGAGCTGGTGTCCCAATCGAGACCCACGCACATCAGCTACGCTAACTATGCAAAACTTTTCGCACAGCTCATGCGAACGCTTCATGTCAATCCACCGCTGGACCAGCGACTTCGGACTACACTCCAACCACACTGAGTACTTTAACTCACGTTTTCATGCGTGTTGATTGTGTCCGACCACCAATGCAACCACCGCATGCCGGTCCGTTTCGCGTGGTAAGAGGCGGTCCCAAAAAGTTCATTTTGGACGTTTCCGGCCGACACAACACGGTGTCTATCGATCCCATTAAACCCGCCCTCATAGAATGCAGGTCGAACGACGAATGATTTCCGTCAACCTGGTACAGCTCAGCCGTTACCAGCGTTGCCCCTGGTGGCTGCTGGTGGGGCGGAAGCCACAACACCGCCAATCGCACCCGAAGTTCTGGATTCGCGAAGCAGCTGTAGCGGGCGCTAGGTGAGGCAACCCGTTCGTTTCTCTGATTTCGTTACCATCTTACCATCAGAAGCTTCAATTCTCCCGTCATTGGTGCATATCTGCACTCAATAGGATTATATGTTTTTCGCAATAATTCATGCGCCGATGGACATGCCGCCGCCGTGTTAAACCGAAAAGGTCCGCATCGACCGCCGTTAGGTGCCCGCCAGCTGGTCAAACATATACCAGTGCTTACGAGCCATGTTTCCATCAATTCGCATTTGTCTTTCCCTCTCTCAGAAGCCCAGGGCCGAGGCGATTCCACGGAATCCGGCACGAAATTCGTCGGTCCCATGGTCGTTATTATGCACTCACCAGAGGACGAAAATTGCCCGAAGTCGGACACTCATCTTCAACCACGCCTGGCAAAGATTCTTGGCAACAGTGAGACCCGTGTGAGTGGGAGGCGGTCATATCCACCCCTTTTGACCAGCGCACATCTGGAGGACAGCTCGGCTGCAGCCGCGTGCGGGCGCAGCTAGGTCGGGGGATCGCACCTCCTGTGTTCACCTCCATTCTACTGTTGGGTGTCCGGCGCACGATAAGCCCCCAACTACTAACACACATGGGACCACCAAAAGAACCACAAATTTTTCGATTGACGATCATTGGCAAGGCCCAAGACATCCGCCGGTTTCCGGCTTGTTCCACATGGTCCCAATCGAATCTCTTCTCCGACAGTCTTCTGAGAGGAGGCTAATGTACCAGAACATGGATTTGTTCCTCCGAATAACTTGTTTAACCGAATGTTGACCGCCAAGCGCGGGAGCCACTCGCGCGTTACACACGCACGCTCCGCTCACACGCTCCTGTCAAAATGTGTTCAACATGCTACCGCTTCCGACTGTCTTTCCCTGTACCGGTCAGTTGCCAGTATTGCAATCGCACCGAGCCGAGTAAGAGTGATGCACAAGTAGTCACAAGGGTTATGGGCAAGCAAACGTAATGCGAGATTCGCAGTAGGACAATTGGTTCTACAAGCTCCTTTTAGCTTACCACGCTCGGGGTAAAACCAGTAACCAGAGAGGCGAAATTGAGTATGGAAATGAAACTGCACCTGTCACAAAATGCACAGGAAGTGAGAATGAATCCGGGGCGACGGAGGAGAATGGGTGATCCAAGTCTCATTAGTGCCGAAAGGTGTTGCTGCCTGCTTAACCGGATCTGAAACATCCTCAATACGTTCGGGAGTGGTTTGCGGAGATGTTACTGTTCTAGAGTGCATAGACAGCGCGTAGTTTTTCTATTCGCTCGTTTGTGTTTAAACGTTTTGAAGGGAGTCCTCGATTCATTCCCCCAATTTTCCTTTATCTTTCTCCCTGTTTGGCTTCCTTTCAACCCAATTTTCGCTCGCTTATTTCCTCCCTCCCTTTAGTTTTGGTGGTCCTGCTTCCCTCCGTCTCTGTTTCATGATTTCAACGCCCCTCTTTTCGGTTTTCTCTCCCTTCTTTCTCCATATCTGGGATTTCTCTTCCTTGTTGACAGCCGAATGTTTGTCAATTCGGCTCTTTCTTTTTTCCTTTTATTTTCTTTCGTTTCGTTTCTTCTTTTGCCCTTTTTCTTCAAACATTTCTGGCATTTCGTAAAATGCAACTTTATCTTCAAATGGCTACCCATTTCCTTTTTCCTTTTTCCTTTTTTATTTCGTCTTATGAGTGACAGTTGGAGCTCCGCACTCCAAATGTGATGATTATTTTGTTATATAATTGGGAGTTGTGGACGCCGTTTATCGGGAGCATATCTATCCAGATGAACACGATTACATTGATGTTAGTCTACCCCAGTGACGCTTGTCGCAGACGACCGCCAAACACCGCCGAGAGCAGACCGAAAGCAGTAGGCACGGACGTTGGTAAGGTGGATTCTTTGTTTCTAATTCGCAAAGATTTACTGTCTCTCAGACTTGTCGGCAGGCTTCAGTGAGCATACACAAAATACTAAATGTAAGTCAGTCTTCTAGTCACAAGTGCCCTACGGCCACTCGCCAGATGTGACCTCTGATACCGGATCGTTTCCTTGTCGCAGCGAATCTAAAACTGTCAGTTGTGTTTCGCAGGGCGCCTCGGGGTATTGCTGATTTAATTAGTTGCCTTGGACGCTGCCTTTGAAGCTACGTGGGAATACCACGTAGCCCATTGTGACAGTTAGTCTGAACAAACTTCTGGTAGACTGTCCTTGCTTTGTAAAGACATCTCCAAGGATTGCGAGGCCCTCTTGACTGCCCGTACTCCTAGCTATATAGGTTCAAAGCGATGAGTCCGTCTCTATATGCTAGGTTCCTGAGGCCACGTACTCTTTTTGTCCCTAACTAAACTCTAGATTGTATTGTTGCCCCTCCTCAGGACTGACGGACAAGCCTAGATGTCTGCTTATAGGTGAGTTCTGATTAGGGTCGATAATAGCCTTGGGAACGAGGCAGGAGTGAACCTGTCTAGAGTGCGACTGGGTTGGTTCAGACTGAACTTTTCTTTTCGGGCTCTCACGTTACAGTTAGCCGTCCGTGGCAGGTAGTCCGATAGGATGAACCCATATCTCTCCTGCTTCGTTCCCCTCAGTATATTTCCCCTACTATATACCCACTGACGTGGCGTCCACCTATATGCATTGCCCTGCATTTACCTACGTCGTAAGTGCGGTGATGGCGACGGACCACCGGCGCATTCTGCTCGCAGTGCTAGCGCATCTGGCATAGTTTCCGCTTCTCGCAGAGCTTCACGTCATCTGCATACAGCAGGATTTGGAGTCAGCTTGCAGTCGGGCTGTTCAAGAAAATCATAAACAGTCTTTGGCCTAGTACAGGCCCCTGCGTTCCCCTGCTTAAGTGTCTCGAGGCTATCGCAGATAAACCGGTTGACCAAGACCTGAATTTTTTCACTGCGCTGATATTACCACTCCCAGTTGAGGAGGGTTTCACTCACCCTAACTACCAGTGGCAGTTCCAACACTCGGAAATGGCTCACCTGGCCTAAAGGGAGATTGCATCCAAATGAACTCTTTCGTCCACTGACCAGCCATACCAGTCCAAAGCTTCAACGAGATTTGGTTGCAAGTTCTGTGCCTTTTCAAACCATGCAAGTGGCCGTCCTCAGGGAAGTCGCGGAACATCGTCGATCGGGTCGTTCATGACTTTTGTTACTGCAGATGTTAGCGCATCCAGAAAACAGTTTCATGTTTGGACAGAATTACACTACACAGTTCATTTTTTTAATTAAGATAACCGTGGACAAAAGTGACCCAAAGGACCAAACGAAGATCCAGACTTTTTCCTGTGGTACGTCTATAAATTCTCATCCACATCAGCGAATATAATCTTCTTTGGGTTATAGCTGGCACTTCCTTTGCAAAGAACTGGTAGGTGCAATATAAATTCAACTGGACAGGAAAGAACCATCAATCCGCGGGCACTGCAGATGGGTTTGCACTGTCAACGGTGTCGCAGGTGTCACTAGTAATTAGGCATACTAGATCCCCCTATGTTATAACTCTGCCTTAAAAGCCCTGGTTTTGTGTATTTCGATGGATTTTCTACATATTTTATGCCACTATTTTGCTTCTGGAGAAGTACTCTCTGGCAGTGGTTTTCCTGTATTTTCGTTTTCCCTGATTCTGATGCTAGAATCTTCGTGGAAATAGAATCAGAGTGAATTCCACTTAGACGTTTAGCTAGCCTCAATGCCTTTTTCAGATCCCGATAGCCCTTAAGCGTTCCAGTAATAACAAGCCCAAGTCCGTCCACCTTTGTTCTTATCTTTTGTCTTCGGTCTTTGGTCGAGCGTTTGGTGGTTCGCTGCATCTTTTCTAAACAACCTTACTCGTTTTTAAAGGACGGCGACTACGCTTGAACAATGTTGTAAGCAAGATCCATCAAAATCCTTATATAGAGGGACGAAAATATCCGCATTTCGGCACAACAGCGCCGACCTCAGTCCAAAAATCTTCCCTTGCTTTCTTAGCCGTTTCAGCGCATTGAGTGGTCCAGGTAAAACCTGGTGTAGTTTAGATTCCAATATCCCTAGCCACGCTAAATGCGTTTATCGCGAAAAGACTATCCTCGTGTGCAGTGGTTACGCTATTTTGGGTCCTTGGACTCAGGTGGCTTTTTCCTGCTTTTTGTGGTAGATATGACGTTGCCCAGTTTAATGAGTGGGCGATGTCCTTACTCAGAGCGCCCGTCTAATGGACCCAAACATCTTCATGGCATCCGCAAATAACAAACTAGGAGCCTTCGATTTCGTAGCTAAATCAGTGGGGAACTGAGTATCGAGCGCTGGGGTACTTAATTGGCGAATATCCTTGTATGCGGCCTATTTACTTCGACTAGGACTTCAAAGTCCCACCAACTATAAGTTTGCTCATCTACTTCAATAATCTAAAACTTGTCCCAAGAGCTCGCTAATTCAGGGGCAAGAGGCTATGATCTTCCGAGTAAAATGCTTCAGTGAAGTCGAAATAACACGCTTTTGCTGGAATACCTTCATCCAGCTAGCTAGACACTTCGTCCACCAGGCAAAACAAATGTGTGCGATGAAATTTCTGTTTCAGAAATCCATGTTGTTTAAGGCATCGCATGAAGGAGTACGTCAGGGGTGAGCACATATGTTCCCTGATAATATGTTCTAACACCTTGCGGAGAATGCTTGATATGCTCGCTGCTCTGCATTCCCCACATCCGCCCACCAGCTACCCTTGTGGATGGCCCCTACCACAGCCATTTTCCGATCATTTAGTAAATATCCCTGCCAATAATTTTTATTGCACAGCCCGCAAATCGGCCCTGGCAAGAAGTCCGCCAAAAGCTCGTCAACAGTCCGATGGATCTCTCCCGGGCCAGCTGAGTTGCCAACGTTTGCATGCTTTAGATGCAGACGAACCATGTTCTCTGTTGCCTGCAGGTTGTATGGGATTGGCAAATGGTCTAACTCTGTGAAAGCCATAATTCGGTCAATGCGTTTTGCTAGATTAGTCACTTGGTCTTTTTGTCTTGCCGCTGTTGTCGACTGCAAATGAATTTCCATTCTTTTTATTAAGACGACCCCCTCCCTCAGTGATCCTCTTGAGTGAGCATTAGCACAGTATTTATTGAATTACATATGGGCGCACTTGGCCAAACTTGCTTTGTAGCGGCGCGTGGACTTTTGCAATAGTTTTTGGTTTCACTTCTGTGCTTGTGTACGCCACGCCTGACTGATGACGTGGATCTTAGCCAGTACCAAACTTCATTCGCGACTTTATATAGCCTTGCGTATGTCCGCCCTAGACCAAGCCTCACCGGTCCATTTTTGACATCCCTTCAGCGGTGAAAACTTATCCTGGAGAATGAGCAGGGACTTCCTCATTACGCGACCCTAATTCTCCGAGATGGCCTCATCAGTGTCTCACGACAGCTTCACCACTGCGTCAAAAGCCTTCCGTTGTCTATTTCCTTGAAACTTCTCAGCATCTTAGGTGACACCTTTGAATGGCACATACAAAGTGCATTCATTGATCAATTGATCACTTGCCCAACAGAGATTGAAGCTTTAACTACTATAGATACCTCCATAATAGGGATGGCGTGCACCTAGTCCCATACATAACGCTCTCCTATCTATCTTGTTGCATTGCACGTTCACGCAGTCACCGATAAAATTCCTCCCTGGCCCCCATTATACATTTTGCAACTTTCCAGTTGAATTGAAGTAGGATTAAGCGGCCCAGGATGAGTACCTTGGCCGGGGCAGTTAGTATGCACGTCGGGACTTAAAGTTTTGTTCTTCCCCACTGCTCGAAATTTGGGAGCGATACGCACGTGCCAAGGGAACCAACCTCTATTTTGACTGTGGCTATACAAGTGCATAACTGAGCATTCCAAGTGCAGAGTCTAACTCACGATTCCAATTGGTTACTCAACACTCATCAAAATCTGCACCTTGAAACATTCTGCATAATCAGCCTCTCATTTACTTAAGCCGCTCAACTTCCTTTCCAAACTCTCCACCCTGGAAAAATGTTTTCAGTGTATCTGAGAACGAATCCACTGGTGGTGATACCCATCCTACAAGTAAACACACCATGAAAGCGGCAAACCTAAGACCTCATCTTCGTTTGTCACGGTCGATGCCGACAGGTCTGGATAAAATTCTCTACGCTTCGCCTCTCCAACCGCCCCGCGAAAGCGCTCATCTAGGCCTACCAACCGCGTTACCCAAAGCTGGGAGCAATAATGGCAAATCCACGCAGGCGTCTGCCGTCTCAAGGATGTCTTTCCATGCCAATACCAACCACCTGGCATTTCCTCCACCCCAGATACGCCTTCAAGCACTTCCTCGTCCTTCTGTCCAACAACAAAAGGACACAAAATATAAACCAGTTTAATCCCGGAGGAAACGCGTGACAGTCACTTATCCATTTAACCACACTAACTCGCAAATTAATAGCCATCCTTCTAATCCAGTAGGCCAACCTGTCTGTACACCTCGGCCGCCTGTCACCCTCGGAAAACTCAATTGGAGTAAGCCATACCGATATGAGCTTTGCCAATTCAAAGGGAACATAAATGCACGGCGGCGAGCTAACCACCGCTTACAATCACAGGTGATTGGCCCACTGCGCTCATGTCTTCACCTCCCTCGGTAACAAGGTTGCCACCTTCCAGTGGGGTACCAATGCTTCCCCTTATTTAGAGCCTGCCAGTTATCCCCAAACATGAATTCCACTTAATAGGAAGTCATCTCCAAATGCGATTTCGACAATGAAATGCATTTTCCTACTCCCGTACTTCAAACCTTCAGTCCAACTATCATTATCCTCAAAACTTTTCGCGATTTAGCTGTGGCACCCCGGTCTACTTGGCAAACTCTAAATATCTGCCCTTTGATCCACAACTTTTCATGAGATCCCTCTAAAACTCCGCTCTTGTCCAGCTCTTACCTCAATCGCTCTTACTACCAAACACTGCTCTCCTCATTCCTGCGAAATTCGAAAGTTACGTCTAACCAAAAAACGTGCATGCACCTGATAAACGGCTTTTTCTCCAGAATTCTCCAAAGCTTCCTGCGCACCATCCGCTCGGATTGTCAGTTCCGCCTTGACAAGGTCACCAGTCGATCACTTAACCCCGTTGGGCCTGCACTGGTTTCATATCCTCCTTACCGACATCCTCCGAAGACTCGTTCATTAACTCCCAAGCTTCTTCCGGTACCTTGTCTTTCAGTTCACAAAGCCCTCAACCAAGACAGTCCCATGACAGCCAGGGCAATTAAATATAATGAATTTGCTTTTCACTCACAGCTATGCGATATCCGAACCCCTGATGTATTCCTTGATTATTTGACCCCTACAGAACCCACCTCTCGGATACCACGTAGACGTAAATGTTCCCGTGACTTTTATCTACTTCTCTTGAACACCCGCTCACTAACTCATAAAATAAGGAAGCTAAGACTGCTGCCAGCCAAAAACTCTTACGATATTACCTTCATAACATAAACTTCGTTGTCAGACCACAGCTCCACTTGCTTGTCTTTTGCGGGTTACAGTCCCTACCAAACCAACAGATTAAATCGTATGGGAGGTGGTTGCCTAGCCTAGCAGCAACACAGCTTCCGTTCTCCATCACCCGCTGGTTGATTCTATCCCTGAAACGATTTGGCTTCTCTGGCAAATACCTGAGCTCTTAATCCACATGGGATGTGTATACCGCCAAACTAATTCGAATACTTCTGACATCTCTCGTCTCACCCAAGCCTTCTATCGTTCTAGTCTCCCATTCGGCCGTAAGATAATAGCAGGCGACATCAGTGACCCTAACATTTGTTGGTCTTCCTTGTCCGCTCCACCTACCCTACTCGATTTTTCTTCTTGAAACGCACCCTGAACGATGGACTCGGCAGGTGACCATTCCCTCAAGGTTTCATAATATGTTAGACCTGGTTTTTATGCGTAGAAACCCAAATTTTTGAGTTTCTGTACTAATGCTCCTTCCTGGGAGTGATCACAAGATGGTGTAGGCGCCCTCTCCGTAACAAACCTTCCACACCCATGTGTACCCACCATAATGTTTTTTCCTATGTCGAATCGCTGGAATTAAATCCCTTTAGCCCTGCAAGCCCTTGATTGGTCCAGCTGCTGTTAATCGAGTGACCCACGGAATGCGGCAGACAACATTTACGCGAAACGCTTTCCACTATTAATCGTCTATCTGCTCCGATTACACAACCTAAACCCAAGAAACCTGATGAACCTTGTCAGCTCAGGATTAATTACTTGGCAACTTTCTGTTGGTTGTGGCCCCCTCCTGAAAAAAGGGTTGCATTTTTATTTCATTAATACAGGAAGTAAATGGCAAAAAATAAAAAATCTTCAGAGTTACTCACTATTAGTGCACATAAACACGAAAGACTCGTAGTCAGCTGCTCACGAACAGTCCTAGGAAACTCTGTAAAACATTGTGAAACAGTTTTTAATTTTGATCTTCACTGGCTTGCTTTCATCCTGAAGAATTTTGGTGTAACTTCCAGTATAATTACTGAGTAATCCAGGTTTGCGCTCAAACGTCATCCCTTTTGCTTCCAGTTAATTGCGATTCCTCTGTACCACCGCTGTACAAATTTGATCTTTCTCCGCGCACGCCTGTTGCGACCCGGGAAATATTTAATATTACTGTTACTATACATTCTCTGATGAGGTTGGCTGCATTCCTCCCGGAAATTTCTCAATACTATCCTGCCTCCCTACGGCAAATATTTATATTACTACTCCGGTTATATGAGCATTGTCAGATAACCAGGTTTTCCTGACCGCAATGAGCGATGCTTACTGGTTCTCAGCAAACGCGGCTAGCTCCGTTCGCTTATTAGTTATATGGCATCCAATTGGATGGACTATCACCTGGGCCCCAAGCCATTCGGTAGAAGCAAACGTTTACTTGAGGATGCTTGTGTCTGCCCGTCTTCTGGATAACTTTCGAGCGCTTTTTACTTCAGATGATGTCCTTTATTCAACTGCGCCTCCATTCGAATGCTCGAGGAGAGATCACTTCTTTTTCTGTGGGTTTTCACATCCCGTTTTATCACTCAGCACCTGCATCACGGTTGCATTTTTCACCCGACCTCTTGGAAATACCTTTAGAGTTGTACCCGTTTCACTGTTGCTGACGCTGTGATTTGTGAAACCGTTTGTAGCTTGCTGCGTTGCCGGGTCCTCCTCTGTCGTCTGGCTTGCCCATGCCTCATATTCTAACACATCCTAGACCGCAACTATTCCCTGATCACCAAAGAACAGTGTGCCTGTTGAATCTCGAGAAACCATGACTCTTTTTGGCATGGTCGGCGTTCTAGCGAGTTCTCTTCTCTGAGCATGGGATGGGACTCTACTTTGTAGTTGTGAGGCTCCTATCGTCTTTTCATTCCTCTGGGTGGCCTTTCAGGGGCCATACGTTCCCAGATATCAAGATGAACGAACATCGTCCTAGACGGGAAGTGGTCTCCAACGGCAACACCTCGGAAACTTACTGATACCGGTCTTGGCACTATGGGTCTAAAGCACTGCTTTGGTTGCTTCCATGTACTAAATTCGTGGCATTTAATTATTGCTGCTTTGAGGTTTAGTCCTGCAAACCGCTGCATATTCCCTGCTTCCTCATGATCGCCGTCCCCGCCAGCATTGAACCAGAAACCCGCCGCTTTTGCGGCCGTCGAAACTTGTTTTCCCCTCAGATCCCAAAATTATCCACCTCGCCGATTTAGGTTGACTTGCGACTGAAGAGTTTATCAACGCCTGTCAAGTTGTTGCCAGTACCAACACATTTACGGGAATTAAAACATCTACGGACAAAATGCCCATGCAAGGGATGGTCTTTCGTGGATCGGGAATAAATATTGCGGCACTGCTGTGTCTACGGACCCAAAACCCTCACATTTCTCAAACCCCGAGTCCGAATGAGATTCAAAGGCGTCACTGCCCAGGACTTTTACGTCGCGATTGCCTACGTTGGACCTTGCGCCGACCATTCCACTCTCTCCTACCCGACCACTGAGAGAAAGACCCCATTTCTTGTTAGCTCAAGGTACTCCCAGTTGTAGATCCAGTGACGTACTCCGTCCCCCTGTGGTTAGCCCCGATATGGAGGCCGACTATTGTAAATGGCCACTCCGGCAACATTTTTATTCATACTGTCCTCGATAAATTCAAAATATAGAGGTAAAATCCTTATTCTTTCAAAGACGATCGGTTTAATTTTCTTAAATATCGTGCTATCCGAACCTTCCACTCCTACCCCAGGACCTGTCCCCTTGCACACACCGCATGATTATTTCTCCCTCCAAAGGCAACTCTGGGTCACTTCCCAAATAATCATGCGCCCTCTCATGGGAACCCCAGGGCTTGCACTTTAAACTCACACTCTATGAGTAGGACCACCACCCAATCTCATGCACCTAATCTTAATCCGACGAGGACTGGGGCCCATCAGCCAAGTGCCTTATTATCAACTAGCCCTAAGCTTACGCTCCCACTTGTCCCGACTCCTTACCGCAACACTAACAGCCAACCTATAGTCAACAACTGCCGACTTGAAGCTCTATAAGCAAAAGCCTACCAGATGTATTTCCTCTTGAGGGTTTTTCACTGGCTCCCCTAAAACCGGCTTCTTACTCACTGCCCGCTCGGATGCTGACCATTGCTATGTAAATGCCCTCACAAGCTCCGCCGAGTAGTCACACGCACTCATTGGATGTTGGACTGGCACTAGAAAAGGATCAATTATTCCTACCAACGGATTCTATCCTCCAGCCCTGCAGCTTTCATGTCCCAATTCGTCATGCGCCTCCATCCACCAATGGCCCACGAACCACTCCTCCCGTAGTTGCATTCTTAACACACCGCCACTCGGTCCCAAGTCTCACAACAGTCGCAAAAGCTGCTGCCTTTCCCCAAATAACAGTTTGCCCCATACCAACCGCTCTTCGAGGGAACCATTGTCCCCCACCAACTGATTAATCTCCCAGCTATAGAAACGTTTTATCAGAAGCACTGGAACAAAAAAGGTGTATAAATTTCAGTAACAACGCATCTGACTCTTATCCTCATGACAGCCATTTGGGAAAAATATTATTGTCACGTTTGCCCACGGCGGCAAATTTACCTGAGGCTGAATGTAAGATGACGGGTTACACTACTCCGGACCACAAAT
Source organism: Fasciolopsis buskii (assembly GCA_008360955.1). Lineage (NCBI taxonomy): Eukaryota > Metazoa > Platyhelminthes > Trematoda > Plagiorchiida > Fasciolidae > Fasciolopsis > Fasciolopsis buskii. The sequence goes on along the minus strand of LUCM01011176.1, from coordinate 2,798 downwards.
TAACCACCACCAGATTTCTCGCTCAGTTTGCTTCACGCTTCATCTACCTTCCACTTCCAGCCACTAACTAAAGATGCATGATTACTCTGCCTTGGGCCGACGCCGGCTCATTATGACGATGCAACACTGGCCAAAATAAAGAAGTTTACAAATTAGAAGCAGAAAATTTCTAAACGATGACTGAAAGTGAAAATGCTCACTTTTCAATAGCCATTGTTTACGCTCAATGCTTCTTCTATAGTAGAAAAAACAACCTCTTCGTCCCTCAACACACTTTTCTAATCCTTACTTCTTACTAATCACCGGGATTTGGTTTACTGACGACGTACCTTCCTTTCCCGATATCGTCATTCAGAATAAGTTGCCCATCTGAGCATGCCGGTTTCTTCCTTGTGTATGTCCGCAGCTTAATACCACCGTTACCGTGCAAAACCGCCAGTTAAATTGCACCCAAGCTGCCAAAGCCTCCTGGTAAGATGCGTATTTCGCCAACTAAGCATTTTTCAGAAGAATTTCCCACTCATAACTGGTGTAATCAACTATATGTCAACCTTACCGGTTCCCAAAGGCATGGTGGGGGCTTTAAACGCTCCAGATGTTTGCCAATCCTTCTTCTCCGCACTCGGGTGCTTTCTCCCTCTTGTTGGCAACCTTCATCAAGGGGGATGGATGCAAGACTTAATCGATGAGACTAGAGTCCAACGTATTCTAGGAACGATTTTTATGATAGGCCTAATGCACGATCGCAATCCACTGAAAAGTTTTCCCCGAATGCGACCACCTGACCGTCGGCTACGCATCCCTGCTATCTTTACAAATTTTACATTTCGTTCTCAATCTCTAAGTCGCACTATAGGGCCAATTCGGGTAGGCTGCCTACAGCGTTCCGCAGCTGTAATCGAGACCCTTTTTTCCTGTCGTAGGGCATGCAACCGCAGCCGACAAACTTTATTCAATGCTGCACAAGAGCTGGATAACATTTTTCGGATCGGACTTCCCCAACATTCACCAAAACAAACATCCATGACCGACTGAGCCGCAAACCGCTAAACTTTAGAAAGGCTTCCGTAGCGCCGGAGATGTTTCGTTGTTTCTCCAAATCAGTCACACTTCAAAACCATTAGAAACGACTGCAGACTCCCATAGCAAAACCCAAGGGCTGAATGCTGTTCAACAGCCTAATCCACAAACAGTTGCGGCACAAATAATGAAATAAAGAGCCAACAGTTAGGTGCACTTGGCCACTCTTATCAGGCACTTCGGCTACGTTGAGACATGTCAACAAACCTCAGAAAATCACCGAGGCACGTGGAGATTATTTGCCTTATCCATAACAAATGACGATAGCCCTGTGACTTGGTGTCCATCTTGCCAGAAATGGGAAGCATTCTCAGTGGTTTCTTTATCATCGAACGGAATACCTCTGCTGCCGGTTACAACAAAGCTCAGACGACAAAGTGCGCCAGACTACCTAACTACAGCTATCCACACGCTAGCTAGGGGTATTTCAATACTTTTGGCAAACATTTATTACCTCTATACAATGCGGTTCTTTCCTTACCAGTACAAAACGTTCGTCATAATCTTCAAAAAATGTCAACAGGCTTAACACAGCCAATTGACGATCGATGAACCATATCAGAATCGCGGAACGCCTGATAAAAAGCAGCTTATGGCGTATCTTACAAATCGCAAATATTTCAACACTGGTCACTATGGCTTCTTCAAAAAGATATAGTTAGCATCGTGTAGAAAGAACTGTCTTAATACAGTAACAACCGCCGTGGGTGCCGAAAAGTCGACGACAATAGCCTACTGCGACAAGAAAAAAGCTTTCGATAGGGCATTCAGCCGTAAGATGATAAACAAAAGATTCCTATGGAACCAATTAACCTACGCTTTCATGCGACCCATTATAACTTTGGCCGGAAATCAAGTGGTATACGTAAATGGTTTCACCTCCCATTCCAGATCAGTAACCAGTGGCGTGATCCAAGGCAATGTACCAGGCCCGTTACCATTTATTTTGCATGGTGATGAGTCTTCAAAGTTATTAGAACCAGTGTCTCTTTCCTATTCGCCGATCAAATCGGAATCGTTTGCACCTTTCAAACAGCGGTTCTAGGGTCCAATAACGCCGGAATAAGCCAAGATCTAATATCCCTCAAAATTTGGGTCGAAGAATGGATAACGGCGTTTTCGGCCGAAAAGCTGCTTCCTCTGGTACAAGTATACCCCATCCAATAGGAGGAATAAAACTGGAAATGAAACCATACTCATTACTAACTAGTTTCTAGATTTGGTTCTAAACTACTCTCGCAGCTTAACCTTTTCGGAACACGCAGTTACGGAAGCTGCGAAAATCAAAATAAGTGTTAGGTTGCTCGATGGAACCTTTCAGTTGAATCGGAACAAACTGAACATCTTGTAAACACACATTCTAAAATAGGGTTCCTCAATTAACCTGACACGACATAACATTGGATTAGACGAGGCTTACGAACATGGGTTGGAATTCTAGTTTATGACCGAGTCTTTGCTGAGATCATCATTTGGGATTCGGCTTCACCTCTTACTTCTTCACTTTCTCGCACGTCCACGCTAATGCACTGTTTGGCCTCCCTTATAGTGATATACCATGTTTACCACGGGCTTAGTTAACTATCCTTTGAGCTGTTCCCAATGTGGACTGGCGAAAATGTCAATGTACTTCTTGAAGGGTCCATGCTCTCGTGAAATTCCGTGATTATAAGTACCTTCAGACTGTGTACTTCTTGCTTCTCACGTCATCTTACCCT